>CM034360.1:76104783-76154783 GCA_019925275.1 Mytilus edulis
CAGTGTTGGACTCATATCACAATACGACAGGGTTAACGTAATACTTGCTGTTATACATAATAAAATATCATGTTAATAAATGTAGCAACTGAATTAGATCTATGCTTCATTTTTTTTCTATCAATAAAATTGTTTTCTTTTGCATATTTATTTGGAATAAGCAGAGACATATATATATATATATGGCTCTGGAATAAGTAATTGTAATGGAAAACAAATGTTTGCTTGTCGCTAAATAGTTTCTTGTCGCTTCTTGTCGCTTCTTGACGCTTCTTGTCGCTAAACTTCTTCTTGTCGCTAATTAGTGAAACCGATTTTAAGCATAGGCTACGTTTCACTCCCCTGCGTCTATTGATCCCTTGGTAGAAAAGGCGGGATACATCAAACATGGTGTGGAACTTCCTTTGTACTGGGTTTATACATCTAAAACATATTGCTAAAATGGCAAAATTTTAATTTCACAGTATAGGATGTATAGGTATGAATTATTTGATTACCAAGCTAAATCACAACATGCTCTGATGAGTTTATATTGAAACCTTGTACACCAGTCACCATGTATCACACAGATACACAGGAGGTTGAATGGTTACACCACAGGAATTCAATTTTTTTGAAAACGATTGAATTCCCAATGTGAAATAAAATATAAATAACTTCAAATTTGTATCGTATAAATGATAACTTAGATAAGGGTTTATTAAAAAAAAAGGGGGGTTGCTGTTTCAGAATGGTTTGAGGAGGGGTCTTGATCCCGAAATCCCGGACTTAAAAAAAAGAAATCCCGAGGTCCCGAATTTAAATAAAGCAAATCTTGACATCCCGAAATCCAAAAAAAAAGATTCCAGGATGCCGAAAGGGTCAATCCCGAAATCCCGAGCTTAAAAACACCCGATCCTGGATTCCTGTTAAAGGTCCTATCCCCCCTTTTGAGGTGATGAACACAAAGCAGTTCCATTCTACATATTTAATTGGCCACATCATACATGTAACAAGAGAATGTCCATACTATGTCAGCAATCTATTTATTAGTACATTGTGGACAAAATAATTTTTAAAGTTTAATCATGCTCTTTCAAAATTTCAAAATTTCCGTTTAAGAACTTTCATTTGGGAAAATCCCCCGCAAATAATTACGGTAAGCAAGTATGCAAATTGTAGGACAGAAAGTTGCAGGACATAAATTGTGTAAATACGTGTTATTTTGTATTTTTGAAATTGATTTTTTTTTTTTTACAAAAATAAGGAGATGCATACATGTCAAGTGACATGATATTCACGTGTAATAAACGCTTTTTCGACGGTTTACACGCGAGGATTTTGTCACATGGCGTGTACACGCTTTTCAACACTTTACACGCAATTACACGCATTTTCGTTCTTTTCACTTGGTGGTCGTTAGTGATATCGCTATTCTCGGTTTTTTTCCTTATTCGGCGATAAATACCGAAAAACTCAGGTAATTGTTTGGCTGCCCAATTGTTTATTTTTCTATATGGACAAACAGTAAAAGGTAAGTAGTTTGTGATTAGTTTTAACGATTTTGTTACTTTCTTTCAAATTCACTTTATACAGAAAGAGGTCGCTTTCAGGCCTGTACCGTCGTCTAAAGCGCCGATTGTTAATTCAAAACGATGTGTACGTACCAAGATTCAATATTTATATTATATTTTGGAGTTCGAGCTTTAATGATCGAGTGACAAGTAACGTATTGTGCATTCTTTGTTGCAATGATCAAAAACAATACATGTGAGAGGAGAAATACAATGTACATGTAGCTAGTTGAATAACCATTTAACATGTTTATTTAATGGAAATAAAATTTATAAAACATTTTTCTTTTTTAATTTCAGTTTCAAATATAGCCAACAGATTCTACATGTCCAGGCCATGGGGATGAAAATATCACAGAACTGTTGGATTAGCTCTCATAGTTCCAGCTATCTTCTAATGAACTACCCAGTTTTGACCAGGCAATAGCAATGGGAGCAATGGCAGAGATAATACATGTAGATGACATTTTACATTGCCAAAAAAACAACATAATGACATTCTTTCAAATATCAGTTCCTACTGCAGGGGTTAAAAAAATTTGTTACAGCTAACTAGCCCAGGACTTATTGGCAGCAGGATTTTACTAGCCCTGTTTGAAGAATTGCTGGCCCATCAAAACTGACCTGCTAGCCCAAGTATGCCTTACAAATCAGAGTTTGCTGCATACAACAGGGTTGGTGTCATGTTTTGAAGGGGACATTGTACACTGTATTAAACTACTTCATTTTTATCCGTTGTTAAGTACTATGGGTTGTTAATTATTTTCTGACACAGATAACATGTTCATTGGTTTTATCGTGTGAAACAAGTGGTTTAATTCTTGTATTTGTTGTCCCCAAATACAAGGCAAACCTTTTATTGACGTGCTCGGGAAAACACCCGCAATATTTGCAGAACATGGTCTCGGGTTTTTCATCCCGGCGCCACAGCCGACCTTTCTGTCCATGTCACTATAAATATTATTTTCGTCTTTTCCCAATCGTATTTTGCATTTTTTTGGGATGAATTTTCAACCTCATTAGTACTGTACCCCTTTCATCTCACTGTTTCATCTACTGATTTTCGCTTTGAAACAGACAAAGCTCCTGGGGTGCCCGTACTAAAATATTTTGAAATATTTTGTTGTATTGTTTCGTGTTCAACCGTTGTCCAACAAGACCAATACATAATACCCCAGGTACCGTTAATTGGAAATCTCGACAGAAGCAATGTACAATACCCCCCTGTACTGGAGATCGATATTGAAAGTACGAGATATTGCGATCAATACATGATAACGGGCCATTCTGAGTTATTTGTTCTATTTTTAAAACATGTAACTGTACAACAGGACCTGTACAAACCAGTTGAAATGCTTGGAATCACAGATGATGTTATTGAATCTGATTGGCTAAGAAAGAATAGAAATGAAGGGATTTTCCGCTATCTATTTTGGAAACACCAAGAATTTTTTGTTACTAGTCCGTCGGGCATATTGGGTTACAAGTTTTGATTGCCCGAGGCGTAAATGTTCTAGTCCCGGGCGTCGGGCTAGTGGATTTTTTAACCCCTGTACTGTGGGAGAGCATTTTCAATTATAAAGAAATATTGACACTGAATTCTGATCAGAACTTGACTATGTTACATTTATATTGTACATTGTTGTATGCTGTTATCAAATAAATGTAACTAAACTTGATACTGGCAGTTTTTTTGAATATGTGCCTAGTGGTGGTGCTTTAAAAACAACATAACAGACCACTGTTTAATACAATAAAAGTTCACAGTAGAATATAAATTGTTTTTTGTATATATTAACAAATTTGTATGTCAAATTATGAACATTACCACATTCATATTAAAAAGTCCGCATCTATGTCATGCGTTTTCACACGCTTTTTGACATGTCATGTCATGTCATGACATGATTTCCCATTGTCAGAGGTTGACATGTATGAGGAGATGTGGTATTCATGGTATGCTCATTTGATAACTTGATGATATCATGCATATGAAAATAGAAACAAACAAAAAAGGAAAAAATCATAATCACAATTGTCGTTTTCTCTAATAAAAAAAAGTTTAGAGTCTGTCTTATTTTGGAATCAATTTATAGATATTTTTTACAAATTTCATTTTAACAGTTATCATGGTTATGGGCTTATGAATTTTTAGTTGAGAAACTTAACAAAACATGAACAAAGCCTTTTTTTCATGTTTATAGTTGGTTTGGAAATGGAATACTGCTCAAGATCTTGGTAAGCAGAATTGAAAATTGGATAATTATTTCTTTGAGTACGTTTATTAAAATACTTTGATTGGTAATCAAAAGCATATACATGTAATAATAAATTTCTACTAAGAAAATAATTTGTGATCGAAACTATTTATAATAATGATTTTCTACTAAGAAAACAATTTGTGATCAAAACTATTTATAATACTTATTTTCTACTAAGGAAACAATTTGTTTTGAAATCTATTAGATGAAATTATTCATTTTTAGCTCACCTGGCCGTTGTCTGTCCTCGTCGTTGTTGGTCTTCGTTAACTTTTACAAAAATCTTCTCCTCTGAAACTAATGGGCCAAATTAAACCAAACTTGGCCACAATCATCATTAGGGTATCTAGTTTGAAAAATGTGTCCAGTGACCCAGAAAACCAACCAAGATGGCTGCCATGGCTAAAAATAGAACATAGGGGTAAAATGTAGATTTTGGCTGATATCTCTGAAACCAAAGAATATAGAGCAAATTTAACGTTTATCAGGTCAAGATCTATCTGCTTTGCAATTTTCAGATGAATCTGAGAACCTGTTGTTGGGTTGCTGCCCCTAAATTGGTAACTTTAAGGAAATTTTGTTGTTTTTGGTTATTACCTTGAATATTATTATAGATAGAGATAAACTGTAAACAGCAATAATGTTCAGCAAAGTAAGATCTACAAATAAGTCAAACACGACCAAAATGGTCAGTTGTACCCCTTAAGGAGTAATTGCCCTTTATAGTCAATTTTTAACATTTTTTTATAAATTTCTCCTCTGAAGCTACAAAGACAAATTTAACCAAAGTTGTCCACAATCATCATTAGGGTATCTAGTTTAAAAAATGTGTCTCATGACCCCGGCCGTGAACCAAGATGGCGGCCATGGCTAAAAATAGTATACGAAAATGCAGTTTTTTGCTCATATCTCAAAGCATTTAGCATGTTTAGAGAAAATCTGCTGTGGATTAAATTGTTCATTAGGTCAAGATCTATCTGCCCTGAAATTTTCAGACCAATCAGGCAACTTGTTGTTGGGCTGCTGCCCCTGAAGTGGTAATTTTAAGAAAATTTTGCAGCTTTTTGTTTATTAACTTCAATATTATTATAGATAGAGATAAACTGTAAATAGCAACAATGTACAACAAAGTAAGAGTTACAAATATGTCTACTTGACCAAAGTGGTCAATTGACCCTTTAGGAGTTATTGTCCTTTATAGTCAATTTCAATAAACACGTCACCAACACCAAAACACAATTTTGTCATGAATCCATCTGTGTCCTTTGTTTAATATGCACATAGACCAAGGTGAGGGACACTTAAGATTTTAAGCATTAACACTTTTTTTTGAGAGAGAAAGGGGGTTGGTGGGGGTGAATCTGTTCTAAAAAATGTCCTTCTGGAAGATATCATCTGACCTAGACCTCATTTTTTATGGTTCAATTGTCAATGTTAAGTTTTTATGTTTTGGTCTGTTTTTCAAAAACTAATAACAATAGGTCAGCTATACTTGCATGGTGTACATGGTGTATGGACAAATTGTAAGATGTATATAATCTGTCTGTTACAATTTATTTGACCTTCCCCTCATTGTCATAGATTTTTTTAAATGTAAAGTTTTTGTAATGCTTTTAGTAAAACCTTTATCTTTAAGACTTTCAACATAAAATCAATGGTCAGTAAAGCAGGCGAGAAATTTCAGCGTTTGCACTCTTGTTTTGAAATAGTTCACTAAATTCAAGTTATTTACTTCCAGTTAAAACTATAGGTTTTTGTCTTGCCTGAGACGAAAGTCGTGGAAAGTGAGACTGGGATTTCTTTTACGGGAACGGCTTGACAGTGATAGCCTCAACAATTGTAAAGATGTCTGCTTAAGTTAGTTTGATAGGAACTACTTGTAATAGATCATTGATCATGTTGATATTTAATATGAGGTTTCATTAATACTATTAGTTAAAATCAGTTTGACTTCTATTTTGAGGCTCTGCTTTCAGCAGTTCTCATGAAACTTTGGAGAATTGTTTATATATATCTATTGATGTAAGCTCCCTTTCAATTATTATAAATTTTAGATTTTACACTTCCGAGTTTTATTCCGGATTTTATTCATAAAAAAGGGGTGATTTTCTAGTTTTTGGACAATCCCAAGAGAAAATATATCCAATTGGGATTCCACCTAATTCCACCGGGATAAAATTTTTGGATTCCAGCAAAAGAAGCAGGAATCCCAATGTAAATCCCGGTGGAAATATACTGGGATCCCACTGGGATAAATTTTCGGGATTCCCGCAAAAGAAGCGGGATTCCGATGTAAATATACTGGGATAAAATTTCGGGACTCCCGTATAAGAAGCGGGATCCCGATGTAAATCCCAGTGAAAATATACTGGGATTTTGGTTGGAATACACTGGAATTCCTGAAGAAAAAAAGCGGGATCCCAAAAATAAATCCCAGCAGGATATACATGCACCAATTCAAATTGCACTGCCACTGGGATTCCTGGGTTATTTATAAATGCAAAAGGATACATGTCAAGTTTTCATTTCTGTAAATTAATTTGCTGTCTCTGTACTTCCAACTAGTATTGCCGAGTAAATTAAGGTAACTGGAATATCTGCATGCAATCTGTTGGCAGCTCCATTTAAAAATATCATTAAATCCCCTAAAATTATTAAAAAAAAATCCACAAAGAATCATTTGTTCAATACGTTTTGAAGCAACAAATTCAAAAAAAAAGATTATAGCATTTGTATACAATAGATTGGAAGCCATTTGGAATCAAATTAATTACCCTCCCCCTTTTTTATCCCCTTTAGATAAAAAACTAGCAACTTATTATTTTCACCAAATAAACATTCACACAACTGAATTAAATTTTGATACCTAACAGTTATGCCTGTATGTGACAACAAGTTTATTAATTGTATATGTTAAAAATTAATATATTTTCAGTTTATGCTTTCAGACTTTCTGGTGTTGATTTGCTCAAATAAAAACCATAAAAATCATAGTTCCTCAATAAATTATATTTATAATCATTTTATACACATGCATGTAAACACATGTTAAATTAAATTATTAATGCACTTCTCTGAAAACAACTGCATCGGATTCATCTTGGTCCTCCATAAATTAGCGTATTCAGATTTTGATGACGTTTTTACCAGTACACTAACGTCGAAGTGACAATCTCGCCCCATAATATATCGGCCAGAATTTGATCTGTCTCCGTAACCGTATTATAAGTAAATTAAGGGTATCGCATAAAAAATATTAATTACAGGCCAGTTTTTACTAAATATAAGAAAAACAAACTTTATAAATGGGCACAGGGTACATGCTGATAAATTAGTGGCCGCATTATTTATGACAGTATTTTCTAGGGTCTAACTGTTCAGTACAGTACAGTTGAGAAACCAACGTTTTATAATGTCGATCATTATCTTATCATTGATGCCGGACGACAACCAATAGAATGCACTTATGTGAACTTGGGGAACATCAGAAACGCCCAAGCTTGTATGGCAAAACACCCGTTGACATTTCTCGGACACCCTGCCATTTTTATCGCGAAAATCTCGGCATTTTTCATATATATATATAAATATCTGTCAAACTGAAAATTAAGTGACCCATGATTTAGTGATTGACCTGACTTGACAGCTTTGGTGTCATACACATTGTTAATTAACACCAATAACCAGTACTTGATGTCATCAGAGACATACACAACAGCCCCGTTGGATTTTGCTTTTTCCACCGGCCCACCATGGGCAGTCAACCCGTGCCCAGCCTAGCTATAATCTCTTTTTTTGTCAAAATAGTGATTACAAATGCTGATCTGCTTTTTTCATTTGATTTTTAATTACTTGCCAGTCTTTTGATTAAACAAAAGAAATTGCATGCCCATTCCTATGGGTGGCCAGAGTGGACAAGCTAGAAATTTTTCCCACCGGGTGCCCACTCCCACTGTGGACAAAGCAAAATCCACCCCAGCTGTAGTGTATATACACAAACCAAACGCTTACATATTTTCAACAACATAATTATGGTTCATACGTTTTCCCGTTTCAACTAGACTGGGATCCCAGCTTCAGACAGTTATCCCGATTGGGATCCCAGCTTTAAACAGTTCTGATTGGGATCCCAGCTTTAAACAGTTCTGATTGGGATCCCAGCTTCAGACAGTTATCCCGATTGGGATCCCAGCTTTAAACAGTTCTGATTGGGATCCCAGCTTTAAACAGTTCTGATTGGGATCCCAGCTTCAGACAGTTACCCGATTGGGATCCTAGTGTCCGATATTTTTCCCTTTTCATCTAGACTGGATCCCAGCTTAAGACAGTTATCCCAAATTGGATCCCAGTTTCAGATATTTATCCTGAATGGGATCCTGACTCCAGATGCTTCTCCTGGCTTATCCCGACAATTTCACCGGGATTTCATTGGAATCCCGATAGATCCCGTTTTCGTTTTCTCTTGGGATACTTTTTAAGTGCTTTGAGCTGTTTTCATTAGACTTTAGTGACTGGTTTAAATCAATTAAAATAACCTCCCTTTAGTTTTTCACAAATTTCTGATATGACATCATGGACATTGAGAAGTTATGGAACTTTATTTGTAAAAAATGAGACGGCCGTATCATGCGCCATGATCATGCTCTCATGGCGCAGCTGTTTATTAAAAGATCTTCTCTTAAATTACTGCTCCAACTTCAACAAAACTTTGGCTCAGATCTTAGATTATAATGTATAAAGATTCTGTTATTTTTACAGTCAGTACATGCAGTTCTAGTTTCGGTTTGGGACTTTTTTTTTTTAATTAGAAGCTTAACTATGGTAACGGAATGCATGATGTCAAAAATCTCAACTCTAATAGTATGAAATTACAGAATTGGACAAAAACAAGATAAAAAGATATATGCTATGGACATTTAATTAATCTAAGAAATGAAATTATCCAGATAAATAAAATAACTTCAAGAAAAGAAGGTGTCATTATCAACACTTTTAAATTGTTTGGATTTTGTAGGCTTAGCAGTAGGTTAATATCACTGACAGGTTCATAAGATCTACCAGGTCAACTAGGTCATTAAATTGTTAATATCTTGAAGTTGAATGCTCTAATTATATCTTATCGACTACCGGTATGACATGTGTATTTGCATTCCAAGAGGTAATAATAATCTCAAGAGTACAAAATATTATTCTTGAAATAAAGAATGTCAAAATACATATACATGCATGTATCATGTATTATATCGCAAATCTAATTACTTGTCAAAAGCTGTCTTATGTAGATCATCTCCATTCAGCGTCCCTCTGTCCTCAATATACATACTGAAACAGGTTGTACCTCTAATTTTTAAAGTTGTGCTTGACATATATAGTTATCAGGGTTATAATTGACATTTCTTCATGTTTCTAAACTGTATCAAGTTTGTTATTCATTACAGATTATAATCTACTAATATCTTATGTTTATGTCTACATGGTCTATTTCACAGCTATAGGTACTTTTTATAAATTTTTGAAAAAATACCTATATGTATTATATACATTTAGTTCAGTACCATATATATAGCGCATATACTCAACTTTCAGAATCGTCAGCCTATTGCCGTCGATTTGTGTGCATTTTAATTATGATATTTTAGTCCTACGTGTTGCAGGGAACATGGAAATACTGGGCATCAGTCTGTCAGTGTGTCTGGCCATGCGTGTGTTCTTATGTCCGGTCTTGTTAGGTACAATTCTTGACAGATTTTTATAAAACTTATACCATAGGTTAATATCAGCAATATCTCTGACAAGTTCTATAATGGTGGACGATCGACTTTTTTTAAAAGAGTTTTGCCCCTTGGAAATATTAAATATATGGAAAATGACCTAGTAAGCGCTCTCACGGGTACAATTCTTGCCAGCTTTCTAAAAATAGAACAAAGGGGGTAAAATGCAAGTTTTGTCTATTATTTTGAAAACCATTATAAAGAGAGAAAATCTGACAAGAGCAAAAAAATTTTGAGTGTTGAGCTCTACCAATTGCAATTGTCCATACAGGTCAAAACTGTCAAATAACTTATAGGGGTTATTGCCCTTAAATGACAAATTTTACTATTGTTTTAATACGACCGCAAAATTTGAAAATTTTTTCGTCGTATATTGCTATCACGTTGGCGTCGTCGTCGTCGTCCGAATACTTTTAGTTTTCGCACTCTAACTTTAGTAAAAGTGAATAGAAATCTTTGAAATTTTAACACAAGGTTTATGACCACAAAATGAAGGTTGATATTGCTTTTGGGAGTGTTGGTCCCAACATTTTAGGAATTAGGGGCCAAAAAGGGCCCAAATAAGCATTTTCTTGGTTTTCGCACTATAACTTTAGTTTAATTTAATAGAAATCTATGAAATTTTGACACAAGGTTTACGACCACAAAAGAAAGGTTGGGATTGATTTTGGGAGTTTTGGTTTCATCAGTTTAGGAATTAGGGGCCAAAAAAGGGCCCAAATAAGCATTATTCTTGGTTTTTGCACAATAACTTTAGTTTAAGTAAATAGAAATCAATGAAATTTAAATACAATGTTTATGACCACAAAAGAAAGGTTGGGATTGATTTTGGGAGTTTTGGTTTCATCAGTTTAGGAATTAGGGGCCAAAAAAGGGCCCAAATAAGCATTATTCTTGGTTTTTGCACAATAACTTTAGTTTAAGTAAATAGAAATCTATGAAATTTAAACACAAGGTTTATGACCATAAAAGGAAGGTTGGTATTGATTTTGGGAGTTTTGGTCCCAACAGAATAAGGGGCCCAAAGGGTCCAAAATTAAACTTTGTTTGATTTCATCAAAATTGAATAATTGGGGTTCTTTGATATGCCGAATCTAACTGTGTATGTAGATTCTTAACTTTTGGTCCCGTTTTCAAATTGGTCTACATTAAGGTCCAAAGTGTCCAAAATTAAACTTAGTTTGATTTTGACAAAAAATGAATGGGTTGGGTTCTTTGATATGCTGAATCTAAAAATGTACTTAGATTCTTGATTATTGGCCCAGTTTTCAAGTTGGTCCAAATCGGGGTCCAAAATTAAACTTTGTTTGATTTCATCAAAAATTGAATAAATGGGGTTCTTTGATATGCCAAATCTAACTGTGTATGTAGATTCTTCATTTTTGGTCCTGTTTTCAAATTGGTCTACATTAAAGTCCAAAGGGTCCAAAATTAAACTTAGTTTGATTTTAACAAAAATTGAAATCTTGGGGTTCTTTGATATGCTGAATCCAAACATGTACTTAGATTTTTGATTATGGGCCCAGTTTTCAAGTTGGTCCAAATCAGGATCTAAAATTATTATATTAAGTATTGTGCAATAGCAAGTCTTTTCAATTGCACAGTATTGCGCAAAGTCAAGAAATATCTAATTGCACAATATTGTGAAATAGCTATTTTTAGCTCACCTGGCCCAAAGGGCCAAGTGAGCTTTTCCCATCACTTGGCGTCCGTCGTCTGTCGTCCGTCGTCGTCCGGCGTCGTTAACTTTTACAAAAATCTTCTCCTCTGAAACTACTGGGCCAAATTACACCAAACTTGGCCAAAATCATCATTGGGGTATTTAGTTTAAAAAATGTGTCCGGTGACCCGGCCAACCATCCAAGATGGCCGCCATGGCTAAAAATAGAACATAGGGGTAAAATGCAGTTTTTGGCTTATAACTCAAAAACCAAAGCATTTAGAGCAAATCTGACATGGGGTAAACTTGTGTAACAGGTCAAGATCTATCTGCCCTGAAATTTTCAGATAAATCGGATAACCTGTTGTTGGGTTGCTGCCCCTGAATTAGTAATTTTAAGGAAATTTTGCTGTTTTTGGTTATAATCTTGAATATTATTATAGATAGAGATAAACTGTAAACAGCAACAATGTTCAGCAAAGTAATATTTACAAATAAGTCAACATCACCGAAATGGTCAGTTGACCCCTTTAGGAGTTGTTGCCCTTTATAGTCAATTTTTAACCATTTTTCGTAAATCTTAGTAATCTTTTACAAAAATCTTCTCCTCTGAAACTACTTAGCCAAATCAATCCAAACTTGGCCACAACCATCTTTGGGGTATGTAGTTTGAAAAATGTGTCCAGTGACCCAGCCATCCAATCAAGATGGCCGCCATGGCTAAAAATAGAACCTTGGGTAAAATGCAGTTTTTGGCTTATAACTCAAAAACCAAAGCATTTAGAGTAAATCTGACATGAGGTAAATTTGTTTATCAGGTCAAGATCTACCTGCCCTGAAATTTTCAGATGAATTGGACAACCCGGTTTTGGGTTGCTGCCCCAGAATAAGTAATTTTAATGAAATTTTGCTGTTTTTGGTTATTATCTTGAATATTATTATAGATAGAGATAAACTGTAAACAGCAATAATGTTCAGCAAAAAAAGATTTACAAATAAGTCAACATGACCGAAATGGTCAGTTGACCCCTTTAGGAGTTATTGCCCTTAATAGTCAATTTTTAACCATTTTTCGTAAATCTTAGTAATCTTTTACATCTTCTCCTCTGAAACTACTTGGCCAAATTACACCAAACTTGGCCAAAATCATCATTGGGGTATCTTGTTTAAAAAATGTGTCTGGTGACCCGGCCAACCATCAAAGATGGCCACCATGGCTAAAAATAGAACATAGGGGTAAAATGCAGTTTTGGGCTTATAACTCAAAAACCAAAGCATTTAGAGCAAATCTGACAAGGGGTAAAATTGTGTAACAGGTCAAGATCTATCTGCCCTGAAAATTTCAGATAAATCGGATAACCTGTTGTTGGGTTGCTGCCCCTGAATTAGTAATTTTAAGGAAATTTTGCTGTTTTTATTGGGTATTATCTTGATATATTGTTATAGATAGAGATAACTTGTAAACAGCAATAATGTTCAGCTAAGTAAGATCTAGAAATAAGTCAACATGACCAAAATCGTCAGTTGACCCCTTAAGGAGTTGTTGCCCATTTTATTCAATTTTTAACAATTTTCACTAATTTGGTAAATTTTTGTAAATTTTTACAAAATATTTTTCACTGTATCTAAAGGTCCAAGTTTATTATAGATAGAGAAAATTCTAAGTACCAAGAATGTTCAGTAAAGTAAGATCTACAAACACATCACTATCAGCAAAACACAATTTTGTCATGAATCCATCTGTGTCCTTTGTTTAATATGCACATAGACCAAGGTGAGCGACACAGGCTCTTTAGAGCCTCTAGTTTGTTACTTTTCTAAAAATCTTCTTCTCTGAAACTACTTTGCCAAATTTAACCAAACTTGGCCACAATTATCATTGTGGTTTATAGTTTATAAAATGTGTCCGATGACCCAGCCTACCAAACAAAATGGCCGACATGGCTAAAATTAGAACATAGTGGTAAAATGCAGTTTTTGCTTTATATCTTTGAAACTAAGACATTTAGGGCAAATCTTTCAAGATTTTAATGTCCATCAGAATAAGATATATCCCCTCACAAATTTTCAATTGAATCGGACAACCTGTTGTCGGGTTGCTGCCTTAAAATTGGTGATTTTAAGGAAATTTTGCAGTTTTTGGTTATTATCTTGAATGCTATTATAGATAAAGATAAACTGTAAACAGCAATAATGTTCAGCAAAGTAAGATCTACAAATAAGTCAGCATGATCAAAATTGTTAGAGGACCCCTTAAGGAGTTATTGCCCTTTATAGTCAATATTGAACAACTTTTCGTCATTTTTGTAACTTGTATAAAAATCATTTCTAAAACTACTTGGCCAAATTTAACCAAACTTGGCCACAATCATATTACTTGGGTATCTTTTTTTTTTTAAAGTGTCTAATGACCCCGCCTACCAACGAAGATGGCCGACATCAGTATACATTAACAGGTGAGCGACACAGGCTCTTGAGAGCCTCTAGTTTTTTTAATTAGAGTTATATTTCTTTGTCCAGAATAGTAAGCAAGAAATATCTAAATGCACAATATTGTGCAATAGCAAGAATTTTTTTTAATTGGAGTTATCTTTCTTTGTTCAGAATCAACTTAAATCTTTGTTATATACAATATACAATGTATATTCACTTTTTACTACCAACTGATAAATTAAAATAATCTTTACCATTCAGTGATAACAAGCAGTTTTTTTACATCTTAATATTTCATGATGTATTTAAATGAGTAGTTATTGTTGCAAACTCCATTAGAAATTTTAATTGAGATTAGTTTTGGAATAAGGGAAAGGGGGATGTGATTAAAAAAATTGGGTTCAATTTTTCTCATTTGAAATTTCATAAATAAAAAGAAATTTCTTCAAACATTTTTTTGAGAGGATTAATATTCAACAGCATAGTGAATTGCTCTAAGAGAAAATAAAAATTTTAAGTTCATTAGAACACATTCATTCTGTGTCAGAAACCTATGCTGTGTCAACTATTTAATCACAATCCAAATTTAGAGCTGAATCCAGCTTGAATGTTGTGTCCATACTTGCCCCAACCGTTCACGGTTCAACCTCTGCGGTCGTATAAAGCTACGCCCTGCGGAGCATCTGGTTTCATTTTGTGTCTACTATCTTGAAAACTATAATAGATACAGAGAAATTTTAAAATGATCAGCAAGACAGGTTCTACTAAAAGGTCAACATCGTCGAAATTGTCAATCAACTATTCATTAGAGTTATCATGGTTATTGCCCTTTGATGATGATTTTGACCTTTTTTTTTGCTTTTTTGCCTTATATATTAAAATTATCATAGACAGATAGAAAGTAAGCTAGGCAAAAATTATCAGCAAAACATCATCTACAAGTAATACAATAGGGAGGAAATGGTCAGACGACTTCTTATTGGAGTTATTGCCCTTTAAAAACGATTTTCACCTTTTTAGCTCACCTGGCCCGAAGGGCCAAGTGAGCTTTTCTCATCACTTGGCGTCCGGCGTCGTTAACTTTTACAAAAATCTTCTCCTCTGAAACTGCTGGGCCAAATTTAACCAAACATGGCCAAAATCATGATTAGGGTATCTAGTTTAAAAATTGTGTTCGGTGACCTGCCCAACCAACCAAGATGGCCGCCATGGCTAAAAATAGAACATAGGGGTAAAATGCAGTTTTTGGCTTATAACTCAAAAACCAAAGCATTTAGAGCAAATCTGATGGGGGTAAAATTGTTTATCAGGTCAAGATCTATCTGCCCTGAAATTTTGAGATGAATCGGATAACCCGTTGATAGGTTGCTGCCCCTGAATTGGTAATTTTAAGGAAATGTTGCTGTTTTTGGTTATTATCTTGAATATTATTATAGATAGAGATAAACTGTAAACAGCAAAAATGTTCAGCAAAGTAAGATCTACAAATACGTCAACATGACCAAAATGGTCTGTTGACCCCTTTAGGAGTTATTGCCCTTTATAGTCAATTTTTAACCATTTTTCGTAAATCTTAGTTATCTTTTACAAAAATCTTCTCCTCTGAAACTACTGGACCAAATTAAACCAAACTTGGCCACAATCTTCATTCAGGTATCTAGTTTAAAAATTGTGTCCGGTGACCCGGCCAACCATTCAAGATGGCCTCCATGGCTAAAAATAGAACATAGGGTTAAAATGCAGTTTTTGGCTTATCACTCAAAAACCAAAGCATTTAGAGCAAATCTGACATGTAGTAAAATTGTTTATCAGGTCAAGATCTATCTGCCCTGATATTTTGAGATGAATCGGACAACCCGTTGATAGGTTGCTGCCCCTGAATTGGTAATTTTAAGGAAATTTTGCTGTTTTTGGTTATTATCTTGAATATTATTATAGATAGAGATAAACTGTAAACAGCAAAAATGTTCAGCAAAGTAAGATCTACAAATGTGTCAACATGACCAAAATGGTCTGTTGACCCCTTTAGGAGTTATTGCCCTTTATAGTCAATTTTTAACCATTTTTCATAAATCTTAGTTATCTTTTACAAAAATCTTCTCCTCTGAAACTAATGGGCCAAATTAAACCAAACTTGGCCAAAATCATCATTCCGGTATCTAGTTTAAAAATTGTGTCCGGTGACCCGGCCAACCATTCAAGATGGCCTCCATGGCTAAAAATAGAACATAGGGTTAAAATGCAGTTTTTGGCTTATCACTCAAAAACCAAAGCATTTAGAGCAAATCTGACATGTAGTAAAATTGTTTATCAGGTCAAGATCTATCTGCCCTGATATTTTGAGATGAATCGGACAACCCGTTGATAGGTTGCTGCCCCTGAATTGGTAATTTTAAGGAAATGTTGCTGTTTTTGGTTATTATCTTGAATATTATTATAGATAGAGATAAACTGTAAACAGCAAAAATGTTCAGCAAAGTAAGATCTACAAATACGTCAACATGACCAAAATGGTCTGTTGACCCCTTTAGGAGTTATTGCCCTTTATAGTCAATTTTTAACCATTTTTCGTAAATCTTAGTTATCTTTTACAAAAATCTTCTCCTCTGAAACTACTGGACCAAATTAAACCAAACTTGGCCACAATCTTCATTCAGGTATCTAGTTTAAAAATTGTGTCCGGTGACCCGGCCAACCATTCAAGATGGCCTCCATGGCTAAAAATAGAACATAGGGTTAAAATGCAGTTTTTGGCTTATCACTCAAAAACCAAAGCATTTAGAGCAAATCTGACATGTAGTAAAATTGTTTATCAGGTCAAGATCTATCTGCCCTGATATTTTGAGATGAATCGGACAACCCGTTGATAGGTTGCTGCCCCTGAATTGGTAATTTTAAGGAAATTTTGCTGTTTTTGGTTATTATCTTGAATATTATTATAGATAGAGATAAACTGTAAACAGCAAAAATGTTCAGCAAAGTAAGATCTACAAATGTGTCAACATGACCAAAATGGTCTGTTGACCCCTTTAGGAGTTATTGCCCTTTATAGTCAATTTTTAACCATTTTTCATAAATCTTAGTTATCTTTTACAAAAATCTTCTCCTCTGAAACTAATGGGCCAAATTAAACCAAACTTGGCCAAAATCATCATTCCGGTATCTAGTTTAAAAATTGTGTCCGATGACCCGGCCAACCAACCAAGATAGCCGCCATGGCTAAAAATAGAACATAGGGTTAAAATGCAGTTTTTGGCTTATCACTCAAAAACCAAAGCATTTAGAGCAAATCTGACATGTGGTAAAATTGTTTATCAGGTCAAGATCTATCTGCCCTGAAATTTTGAGATGAATCGTAAACTTGTGATAGGTTGCTGCCCCTGAATTGGTAATTTTAAGGAAATTTTGCTGTTTTTTGTTATTATCTTGAATATTATTATAGATAGAGATAAACTGTAAACAGCAAAAATGTTCAGCAAAGTAAGATCTACAAATACGTCAACATGACCAAAATGGTCTGTTGACCCCTCTAGGAGTTATTGCCCTTTATAGTCAATTTTTAACCATTTTTCGTAAATCTTAGTTATCTTTTACAAAAATCTTCTCCTCTGAAACTAATGGGCCAAATTAAACCAAACTTGGCCAAAATCATCATTCCGGTATCTAGTTTAAAAATTGTGTCCGGTGACCTGGCCAACCAACCAAGATGGCCGCCATGGCTAAAAATAGAACAGGGGTAAAATGCAGTTTTTGGCTTATCACTCAAAAACCAAAGCATTTAGAGCAAATCTGACATGTGGTAAAATTGTTTATCAGGTCAAGATCTATCTGCAACAACAAAAGAGAGTTTTTAACAACCTTAGCTGGCTATACAACCCTTGCACAATCAACTGAGTTTTGCAGAAATCATTAATAGGATAGATTGCCCTTATATGATAATTTTTTATTACCTTTTTGGTTTTTTTGGCAAAGGGGAGCAGAGGGGTTGCGCAACAACAAAACAACTTCACAACTTTCTCATTACTTTGCATTTCTCGTTAGATAAATTTTACAAAATTCTCCCCTGAAACAACTGTCAAATTTAAACAAACTTGGTTTAAATCACCACTAGGATATCCAGGGACCACTGTGTATGATGACCCTGCCTGCCCACATGGCTGAAATAAAACATAGGTTTCAAATGCACTTTTTAGTATTATATCTCTGAAACTAAACGACAGTACAACAGTTGCATTTATCATGCATCAACTGTAAATAAAAATATCAGGTGAGCGACACAGGGTCCTTGGACCCTCTAGTTTTTTGTTGCTTTTACCGTATAAAATGTATGATAGAAAATTATAATAGATAAAGATACACTTTAATTCACAAAAATGATCAGCAAATCAAGATCTACTAACAGATCAAATGTTGCCAATATAGTTTAGTAGACTGTCACTCTTTATCAATAGGAGTGATTGCCCTTAAATGAGGATTTTTTTATCCTCTTTTGTGTTTTGAGCAAAAACTAAAGAAGATAGAGAGATACTAAATAGACTCAATTGTCCGCAATACAAGATCAACAAAACAGATTTTTGTCATGAATTCTATTCCCGTCTACAATGTTGGAGAGTGTCCTTTGTTCATGTTGTTGAATACAATGTATGCACATAGACCAAAGTGAGCGACACAGGCTCTTTAGAGCCTCTAGTTATAAAACTTATACTATAGGTTAATATCAGCAATATCTTGGACAAGTTCTGTAATGGTGGCTGATCTACTTTTTTTTTTAAAGTTATGCCCTTGTAAATATTACATTTTTGGAAAATGGCCTCGCTAGTGATCTCGCACATACAATTCTTGCCAGATTTTTATAAAACTTATACTATAGGTTAATATCAGCAATATTTCAGACATGTACTATAGATTGAAATAAACAATTAATTTCCCCATAGGCGACAATGGTAGCCTTTTTCGAGACACAGACTTTAGAAAGTTGATTTTTTTAACGAAACCTTGCTAGAATCAAAGAAAAGTTATTAGGACAGTATTTTTTGGTCCAAAAAATATAGGTTCGCGTTGCTTTTCTTAGCGTATTTTGTACTTATCTCCCATGCCTATCAATTTTGCCCTTAAAAATACGTGTCTTGTCCAAGCGTTGAAAAGTCATCTCAGTGCCTTTAGGGCTACAGAATAATTTTTATTTTGCCTTTTGTATAAAGCAGAGTGCACGAAGTCTCTAATAATAAAAAATAACGGGCGCACATATCGACCAATCAGGATTCGCCATACTCTTAATTCTGAATACCATGTTATGCTCATAAAATGGCTGCGCCATAAAATCTAATGGTGTATTGTAACCTATACGGTATTTAATACTTTCTTGTATCGTGCAATTCATAGTGTGTTAGATGCACAAATATATATGCCACAAATAAATCATCTTCAAACCGTTCTGGCTTCACTCTCTGAATTTTCACAATTTTTTATCGGAGGTGACCCCAGTCGAAAAATGTGAAGAAATTTTTTTTGTTTTTTTGAGTAAATGCGGTACTGTTAAAAAGGGACTGAAGATAATGCCCACTTTCTCCAATGATTCTTTATATATCATCAAGTACTGATTATATTGATACCAAAACCAATCCAATATATAACTACTACGGTGAATTTTGAACAACAGTTTTAAATGAAACCATTTTCGTATAAAAGTACATTTTTGAAACAGACTATAGCATTTCAAAATATGGAATATGTGTAAATATTTGTGTTTTGACATCGATAACGGTTTGTTAACTACAAAATGGCATGCTTATTCTTATTCTTTTAGTTTGTTATTCGTGTGAACATTTCAATGTTCGAAGGGGATCATTTCCGTACATTTTCGCTGAATTTGGTAATTTCGATAACAGCACTTGGGTCGAGATTGTTATGTTTAAAAATCGATTTATATTCACAAACTCTAGACGTGTACTTGCTCTATTCCAACAAATCAACAGAACTTCAGAAAATGACATATTCGTTCCACAGTAAGTCAAAAGTCGAGCCCACCCATGTTTCTAAGGTAAAACGCAATACAAATATGAAACAGACTATAGCTTAAAAACTAGATAATCAATATTTCATTTGTCACCAAAAAATACGGTTTCACATCAAATGTCAAGTAAAATGACTGTTTTTGACACTTTTTGAGCACTATGATAAAGAAATGTCGATGCTGTATAGATTGAAATAAACAATTAATTTCCCCATAGGCGACAATGGTAGCCTTTTTCGAGACACAGACTTTAGGAAGTTGATTTTTTTAACGAAACCTTGCTAGAATCAAAGAAAAGTTATTAGGACAGTATTTTTTGGTCCAAAAAATATAGGTTCGCGTTGCTTTTCTTAGCGTATTTTGTACTTATCTCCCATGCCTATCAATTTTGCCCTTAAAAATACGTGTCTTGTCCAAGCGTTGAAAAGTCATCTCAGTGCCTTTAGGGCTACAGAATAATTTTTATTTTGCCTTTTGTATAAAGCAGAGTGCACGAAGTCTCTAATAATAAAAAATAACGGGCGCACATATCGACCAATCAGGATTCGCCATACTCTTAATTCTGAATACCATGTTATGCTCATAAAATGGCTGCGCCCATAAAATCTAATGGTGTATTGTAACCTATACGGTATTTAATACTTTCTTGTATCGTGCAATTCATAGTGTGTTAGATGCACAAATATATATGCCACAAATAAATCATCTTCAAACCGTTCTGGCTTCACTCTCTGAATTTTCACAATTTTTTATCGGAGGTGACCCCAGTCGAAAAATGTGAAGAAATTTTTTTTGTTTTTTTGAGTAAATGCGGTACTGTTAAAAAGGGACTGAAGATAATGCCCACTTTCTCCAATGATTCTTTATATATCATCAAGTACTGATTATATTGATACCAAAACCAATCCAATATATAACTACTACGGTGAATTTTGAACAACAGTTTTAAATGAAACCATTTTCGTATAAAAGTACATTTTTGAAACAGACTATAGCATTTCAAAATATGGAATATGTGTAAATATTTGTGTTTTGACATCGATAACGGTTTGTTAACTACAAAATGGCATGCTTATTCTTATTCTTTTAGTTTGTTATTCGTGTGAACATTTCAATGTTCGAAGGGGATCATTTCCGTACATTTTCGCTGAATTTGGTAATTTCGATAACAGCACTTGGGTCGAGATTGTTATGTTTAAAAATCGATTTATATTCACAAACTCTAGACGTGTACTTGCTCTATTCCAACAAATCAACAGAACTTCAGAAAATGACATATTCGTTCCACAGTAAGTCAAAAGTCGAGCCCACCCATGTTTCTAAGGTAAAACGCAATACAAATATGAAACAGACTATAGCTTAAAAACTAGATAATCAATATTTCATTTGTCACCAAAAAATACGGTTTCACATCAAATGTCAAGTAAAATGACTGTTTTTGACACTTTTTGAGCACTATGATAAAGAAATGTCGATGCTGTATAGATTGAATAACTTTAATTATCCCCATAGGCGACAATGTAGCCTTTTCGAACACAGACTTTAGGAGTTTGATTTTTTTTAACGAACCTTGAAGAATGCAAAGAAAATAGGTTTTAAAGGGACAGTATATTCTTTTTTGTATCAAAAATATTAAGGTTCGCGATACCTCCATTATACTTACGGTGATTTTGCAACTTTAAATGACCATTCGTATAAATACATTTTTGCGACCTTAATATGAATATTAAATATTGTGTCTTGATCCTAACGTTGAACAAGTCATGCTATCATTGCTTTTAGGTTTGTATTCAGTGAACATTCAATGTTCGAGATCATTTCCGACATTTTGCTATTTGGTATTCGATAACAGCATTGGGTCGAGATGTTATTTTAAAAATCGATATATCACAACTCTAGACGTGCTGCTCTATTCGAACAAATCAACAATTCAGAATGAAATTCGTTCCACAGTAATCAAAGTCGAGCCACCTGTTTCTAAGGTAAGCAATACAATATGAACAACTATAGCTTAAACTAGTAATCAATATTCATTGTCACCAAAATCGTTACACAAAGTCAAGTAAAAGATGTTTTGCACTTTTGAGCACTATGATAAGAAATGTCGATGCTGTATACGGTATTTAATACTTTCTTGTATCGTGCAATTCATAGTGCTTAGATGCACAAATATATATGCCACAAATAAATCATCTTCAAACCGTTCTGGCTTTACTCTCTGAATTTTCACAATTTTTTATCGGAGGTGACCCCAGTCGAAAAATGTGAAGAAATTTTTTTTGTTTTTTTGAGTAAATGCGGTACTGTTAAAAAGGGACTGAAGATAATGCCCACTTTCTCCAATGATTCTTTATATATCATCAAGTACTGATTATATTGATACCAAAACCAATCCAATATATAACTACTACGGTGAATTTTGAACAACAGTTTTAAATGAAACCATTTTCGTATAAAAGTACATTTTTGAAACAGACTATAGCATTTCAAAATATGGAATATGTGTAAATATTTGTGTTTTGACATCGATAACTGTTTGTTAACTACAAAATGGCATGCTTATTCTTATTCTTTTAGTTTGTTATTCGTGTGAACATTTCAATGTTCGAAGGGGATCATTTCCGTACATTTTCGCTGAATTTGGTAATTTCGATAACAGCACTTGGGTCGAGATTGTTATGTTTAAAAATCGATTTATATTCACAAACTCTAGACGTGTACTTGCTCTATTCGAACAAATCAACAGAACTTCAGAAAATGACATATTCGTTCCACAGTAAGTCAAAAGTCGAGCCCACCCATGTTTCTAAGGTAAAACGCAATACAAATATGAAACAGACTATAGCTTAAAAACTAGATAATCAATATTTCATTTGTCACCAAAAAATACGGTTTCACATCAAATGTCAAGTAAAATGACTGTTTTTGACACTTTTTGAGCACTATGATAAAGAAATGTCGATGCTGTATAGATTGAAATAAACAATTAATTTCCCCATAGGCGACAATGGTAGCCTTTTTCGAGACACAGACTTTAGGAAGTTGATTTTTTTTAACGAAACCTTGCTAGAATCAAAGAAAAGTTATTAGGACAGTATTTTTTGGTCCAAAAAATATAGGTTCGCGTTGCTTTTCTTAGCGTATTTTGTACTTATCTCCCATGCCTATCAATTTTGCCCTTAAAAATACGTGTCTTGTCCAAGCGTTGAAAAGTCATCTCAGTGCCTTTAGGGCTACAGAATAATTTTTATTTTGCCTTTTGTATAAAGCAGAGTGCACGAAGTCTCTAATAATAAAAAATAACGGGCGCACATATCGACCAATCAGGATTCGCCATACTCTTAATTCTGAATACCATGTTATGCTCATAAAATGGCTGCGCCCATAAAATCTAATGGTGTATTGTAACCTATAATGGTTGACAATCGACTTTTTTAAAAGAGTTATGGCCCTTGGAAATATAAAATATGTGCCAAGCGGGGCACATTGGAACTCTGTTCTTTTATTAATCTTATTTTAAAATTTCTGCCTTCTATTTGAAAAATTATCATGACTATAATAGAAATGTAGTAATTGCAAACAGCAAAAATAATTAGATATATAAGACCTACAAAAAAAAACCCAATGAGATTCAAACCAGCAGGTGACTCCTTACAGGAGTTATTGTCTTCAAATTTAATTTTTGAATTATTTGTAAATTTTTGCCTTTTAACTATTATAGATAATTAGACATGTTAGATGAGTAGAATTTGTAAACAAAAAAAATTATCAACAATAAAAGGCCTATACAAAAGAATTATATGTCTGAAAACTTATTCACCAGTTTTTGTCCATAATCTTGAAATAAACAGAAAAGTAGATACTGTGAACAGCAAAAATTATCAGATATTCAAGGTCAACAAAAATTCATACACTGTAGCTATTAGATAATTGCTCATAGAAGTTTTTGCCCTTTAAAGACAAATTTATTTAGAATTTCAGAGTATTTGCCTCTTATCTTGAAAACGTTAAGAGATAAATAGAAATTGTTATCCTAAAACATGATTGGTATTATATGAGAATGCCAATATGACAGAAAGCATTGGCTGACCCCTTATGCTGATAAAAGACAATTTTTATGTCCCACCTACGATAGTAGAGGGGCATTCTGTTTTCTTGTCTGTAAGTCCGTCCGTCTGTTCGTTTGTCTGTCCATTCGTCTGTCCGTTCGTCCGTTCATCCCGCTTCAGGTTAATTTTTTTTGTCAAGGTAGTTTTTGATGAAGCTGAAGTCCAATCAACTTGAAACTTAGTACACATGTTCCTTATGATATAATCTCGTTAATTTTAAAGTCAAATTATACTTTTGACCCAAATTTTAAGGTCCACTGAACATAGAAAATGAAAGTGGGAGTTTCAGGTTCAAAATTAGACTTTTGACCCCGCGCAATTTCATGGTCCATTGAACATGGAAAATGATAGTACAAGTTTCAGGTTATAGTTTTTGGTCAAGGTAGTTTTTTTAATGAAGCTGAAGTCCAATCCACTTGAAACTTAGTACATATGTTCCTTATGATATGATATTTCTAATTTTACAGCCAAATAAGATTTTACCCAATTTCATGGTCCATTGAATATGGAAAATGATTATGTGAGTGGGGCATCCGTGTACTTTGGACACATTCTTGTTCACTAACTTTTAAGTTCTTGACTTTATTTCAATTTTGGAATAGGTAGTATATAGGGAGAAACTAAAAAGATAAAATATCAGCAAAACAAGGTCAACGGGTCAACAAGAAAGTGATTTTAGCCATGCATTAAATTGTAATCTACAATGTTGGAGAAAGGCCATTTTTCATGTTTTGCCATGGCTCCAGTCAGTTGAGTGACACAGACTCTTAAGAGCCTCCAGTTTGCCATGGCATTAATGTTAGACTGGCCTAACTAGCCTGATGAGTATTGAATATCCCCTTGCTATCTTCCGCCTTTTAATCTTAAAAATACTGTTTTGTTCATTCATTGTCTAACATGCATTACATGTCTAATTTGATATATATACATAATGTAATTCTATTTATTACATATTATGCACTCTTGGTACAGTTGTTTGTTCTGTGTATTGGAATAAAACCAATATTTCAAACACAAAAAAATACTCCTGCAATTGATATTTAATGTAGTAACTTTAAGAAAACAGCCAATCACAGTTGATCACAGTTGGAAAAAAAATTATGTGTGTGAAAGAGGAAGAGTATATTTCATTCATACCTTTCTTATATTTCAGTGTTGAATAAACACAAAGTTAAACTACAAAAGAATTACATGATGTTTGTCCATGGTGTTGACTCCAAAACAGACATAGCTGACCACCTGTATCAGTCTGATGTTTTAAGTACGGAAGAAAAAGAGGAAATTTGTAATTCTTCACTCACACAACAGGAAAGTAATAGACTTTTATACGACAAATTGATTCGCAAAGGTCGAGATGCATACAAACACCTTCTTGAAGCTGTTAGACACGGAGAATACCCGGATGTTGCAACTGATATGGAAAAGACAGAATTGTCAGATCAAGAAATACAATTGTGTCAAATAGGTAATTATAGCAGATTCTGAAATTAATATTGTACTTAGATGATTCCAATATATATCATAAATTTTACATAATTATAAAACTATTATAAAAGAAATCTGCCCATTTTCTTATACATCAGAGCATATTGAGTGTATCTATTCAAAGGCGGAATTTGAGGGGGAAGGGGACCAGCCCCTACTCCCCTTTTGTGAGAAATAATTGGTTGATTATTTAGGGAATCACTGAAGCATGACTGGAGTGGCCCCTCTCAGGCAGTCAGTGCCCCCTCCCAATATATTAATCGGACACATAATATGCTATAAAAAAATAAAGTATACAATTCAACGAAAAAACGACACGTTTTCATCAATATATGTTTAATTAACTGTAAGAGGAATGATCTAGTGTTGGAAACAAACATATTGCTAAATCAGAAAAGAGAGGAACTATTAAAAAACTGGTTTTTAATTATTGTTGAGCCTGCAACTTCTGTTGCAGAAAGCTTGAAATAGGGATAGTGATCCGGCGGCAGCGGCGTTAGCTAACTTCTTAAAAGCTTAATATTTCAGAAAGTGAAGACCTGGATCCTTCCTACTTTGTTTATAGACGCCTTATGTTACGAAGTTTCCGTCTGTCATATGTCCATTGTCCTTGACCTCATTGTCATGGTTCAGTGACTACTGGAAAAAAAAGTTAAGAATTTTAGTATTCTTAATTTCTCTCTTAATATGAGTAATAGTATAACTATATTTGGTACATGTTGTATGTGCGTTCCTTTCAAGGTCTTCATCATGCCTGTCAGATAGTTTTCCCCTGACCCTGACCTCATTGAATGGATCAGTGAACAAGGTTAAGTTTTCGTGGTCAAGTCCATTTCTCAGATACTATAAGCAATAGGTCTACTATATTTGGTGTATGGAATGATTGTAAGGTGTACATGTCCAACTGGCAGGTGTCATCTGACCTTGACTTTATTTTCATGGTTCAGTGGTTATAGTTAGGTTCTTGTGTTTTGTCTGTTGTTCTTAAACTGTATGCAATAGGTCTACTATATTTGGTGTATGTAATGATTGTAAGGTGTACATGTCCAACTGGCAGGTGTCATCTGACCTTGACCTCATTTTCATGGTTCAGTGGTTAAAGTTAAGTTTTTGTGTTTTGGTCTGTTTTTCTAACACTGTATACCATTTATACAATAGGTCAACTATATCATGTATATATATGGTGAATGAACATATTTTACGCTGTACATGTCAGTTTGGAATGTTTTATTTGACCTCGACCTCATTTTTACGTTTCATTGCTCAATGTTAAGTTTTTGTTTTTTGGTCTGTTTTTCTTGTACTTTAGGCAATAGGTCAACTATATATGGTGTATGGAATGATTAAAAGGTGTATATGTCTGTCTGGAAATTATTATCTGACCATAACCTCATTTTCCTTGTTCATTGGTCAATCTTAAGTTTTCCTGGTTAAGTTTGTTTCTTGGATACTGTATGCAATAGGTCAACTATATTTAAAGCATGTAATGACAGGCAGGGTACATCTGACCTTGACCTCATTTTCATGGTTCATTGATCAATGTTTTCCTTGTTAAGTTTGATTCTTAAGATACTATGTGCGATAAGTCAACTATATTTAAATAAAATTGAGAATGGAAATGGGGAATGTGTCAAAGAGACAACAAACCGACCATAGAAAAAAACAAAACAGCAGAAGGTCACCAATAGGTCTTCAATGTAGCGAGAAATTCCCACACCCGGAGGCGTCCTTCAGCTGGCCCCTAAACTAATATATATTAGTTCAGTGATAATGAAGCAATATTTGGTGTATGGAATGATTGCAAGGTGTACATGTATTTCCAGTTTGGTTTATCTGACCTTGACCTCATTTTCTTGGATCTTATTAAGTTTATGTGATAGTTGTAGTTGAGCTTTATATTTACTATCAACATAAAATCAATGGTTAGTAAAGAAGGTGAGACATTTCAGCGTGTGCACTCTTGTATTTAAAATTTTCTAGAAAGTCCGTTTGAAATCAAGGACAAATAATTATATTGAATTTGAAAGGACAAGTTATGTTTTTATACCCCTGCTTTAAAAAAGTGGGGGTATCTGTTTTACCTCTGTCCGTCCGTCCTTCCATCCGTCAGTCCGTCTATCCGTCCCCTGAATATTTTTCGTCGCATCTTTCTAAGGAACTACATTACAAGGATTTCTAAAATTTGGTTTCAAGGTTTATATGAGTCAGCTATACCGTGTGATGTGTTTTCAGATTGATCACTCAACAACTTCCTGTTTACCTTGCACTTTTAGCGGGGCAGGGGTATCATTAGTGACCAGTAGCTCACAGATTCACTTGATTTTATTTCAAAGAAAATAAGGCCTGTGACCCCCTTATTTTATTTGATATTTCAAAGGTATTTTGAAAAGCAATCACCTCATTGAATTTAAAAAAATTCTATTGTTTGTTGTTTCCTCAATCAATTAAAAGAATTAAGTTGCCCTAATATTACACTAAGTCTTATAAAATAACTGATTTCGTAAATTTCAATGTATTTTAACAAAAAAATATGGTCCCAAACTTCCAGTTTTTATACTAAATTTTGAAAGTTCATTGAAAAAGAAGTCGTACAGAAGATTAAGAAAAATCTATTGGCCAATATTTAGACACCCCATCTACTATTACCTTAACTGCTAATAGTAATTTATTAATTCTTTTAACATTTTCATCAGTTGTGTTCAATTTGTTAATTCTTCAATTTTGTAAAATTATTGATAAACAAATGACTTGAAATATAAATGGTGTTTTTTCTTTACCTTTATGACAAAATTATGTTGTACAATGTTGGGTTTCAGTTATAGAAATATTTAGACTATGAAACACCTAGACAGTTTGTCTTGTTTCAGGAATGAAAAAACTCAAAGACAGACAAGAGAAAAAAGGTAACCATATAATATAGTTCACTGAACTTCAGGCAAGACTGAAAGATGTATATTTTTTTCAAATTGATGTTAATTGTCTTATAGATATAGGAAGATGTGGTGTGAGTGCCAATGAGACAACTCTCCATCCAAATAACAATTTAAAAAAAAAAAAAAAGTTAACCATTATAGGTCAATGTACGGCCGTCAACATGGAGCCTTGGCTCACACTGAACAACAAGCTATAAAGGGCCCCAAAATTACTAGTGTAAAACCATTCGAACAGGAAAACCAAAGGTCTAATCTATATAAAAAAACGAAAACGAGAAACATGTATAAATTACATAAACAAACGACAACTACTGTACATCAGATTCCTGACTTAGGACAGGTGCAAACATTTGCAGCAGTTTTACCCTTAGTGTGATTATCTACAGCTATTGTCAAAGAGGACTTTAGGTTTGCATTCTGTCTGTCTGTCTGTCCTTCCGTCAGTTTGTCAAATCAGTTTTCCACACTTTTTTCATAGTGCTTAAAGATATTGATTTGATAATTGGTATATAGTTTTATCATGACAAGTTACAGATCAAGTTCGAATTTTGTTCAGATCTGATGATTTTGTGCAGAGTAATTATGGTCCTTGGAATAAATTCACTTTAATAATCAGATTTTGTCTCGCCTTAATGGAGTCAAAAAGCGAGACTTAGGTATGCTCTTTCCGGCGACCGATTGCCAATGAGACAACTCTTCACAAGAGACCAAATGACAAAGAAATTAACAACTATAGGTCACCGTACGGCCTTCAACAATCAGCAAATCCCATATCATAGTCAGCTATAGAAGGTCCTGAAATGACAAATGTAAATCAATTCAAACGAGAAAGTTATTGGCCTGAGGGAGCTACCATTTGATTTTTAAAGGGAAGGGCTAGGATGAAAAATGTTGTCCTGCATTTTTTTTTCTTAATTGTGATCTCTGTCCTGCCTTTTTATTTTCACTGTATTCGATCCTGCCTTTTTTTTATTAGTTTAACCTGACTTTTCTTACATAAATTGTCATCCTGCCTTTTTTTCAAATTTCATCCTAGGTAAGACATTTCAGTGCTCTCTGTTTAGTATAAGGCCATGTATTTTTGGTGTAAGGAAAAACTTATTTATAACTGTTGGTAGGAAAACAAGTATATGTGGTAAGATGGCCAATGAGAAAAATATCTGCCAGAGACCAAATGATATAAAAGTAAGCAAATATAGGTCACCATACGGTCTTCAACAATGAGCAAAATCCATACCTCAAAGTAAGCTATTAAAGGCACTAAAATGACAAATGTGAAACAACTCTAACAAGACAGCTACCAGCCTGATTTATGTATGAAATATGATCATGATGATACACAGCAAAAATGACAATCACTGAATTACAGGCTCCTGACTTGGGGCATGAACATACATAATGTGGCGAGGTTAAACATGTGTACCGGTGTTTAAACCCTCCCCTAACTTGGTACAGTGATGTAACAGTACAACAAAAGAACAAATTATAAACATCAGTTAAAAGGGCTTATCGTCTTATTTCTATTTACTCACCAGATTGATACAAAGCACAAAAGACAACAAGTTCAAATCTGAGAGAACCATGTACATAGTTTGTTGTTTTTATATTTTTAGATATTCAGATGAATCATGATGAAGTTATTCCTAAACATATACTTGGTAAGTTTATTGATGTAGGACATTGGAACATTACTTAATCGTTCAACTCAGCATCTTTAGTTCATATAACTGGAAAATACATATATATATGTGTGGATTGATAAGGGCAAGTATCGAGGATAAATCGCTACATACTTTTCACTTTGTCTGTCGATCTATAAACTTGTTTAACATGTTTAAATGCAATTATTCCAAAAGTATTGCTCAAAAATATATACAAGCTTGTTCAATTGTTGCACATTATACATTGTCATGATTGTTATATGTAGACAGTTTATATTATAAATGCAAAATTTTGAGGAACATCTTTCAAGCTACCATTTAATTGATAAACAAGTATACTGTGCTATTCTTAATTGGTTCTGAGTTTCAAAACTATCTGTTGGCTGCCTTTTTCAGTTTTTAAATTTGCTTCTTAAGTATGACTTGAAATTCTACCTAATTTTTTGGTGTAACAATTCATTGTTGGCCTCAATTTTCAAGAATAATACCAAAATATGTAAACATTCAAAGTTCTTAGAATTAAAAAAAAGGCCTCAGTGGATAAGTGGTCCAAATATTTCAAGTACTGTATTATTCGCCTGTCAACACTGAGGCTGTACGTTTGAACCTTAAACGTGGCAGATGTGCTGGACTATAATCTAACATGTCTGAATTGACTTGGATTGTCAGTTTTCCTGTCGAAGGTCAATTTTTTCTCTCTGAGCACTCCAGTTTCCTCCAATAATAAAACCTGATCATAACAAAATATCCAAAAGTGCTGAAAGAGGAGTGAACATGGTCAAAGTACTGATCAATTATCAAATAATTTAAAAAAAAAAAAAAAAAAGAAGATATGGTATGATTGCCAATGAGACAACTCTCCACTAGAGACCAAATGACACACAAATGCAAAGCCCATACTGCACAGTCAGCTTTAAAAAAGGCCCGTTAATGACAATGTAAAACAATTCAAAAGAGAAAACTAACGGTCTAAATTATTTACAAAAAAAAGAACAAAAAACAAACATGTTACACATAATCATGACAACCACTGAATTACATGCTCCTGAGAGACTTAACTGATCAGATGGATAAAAATACAAATACTACAAATACAAGTGGACGTGGCTGGGTACTTATACATCCAACCAACAAAAAAATACTAAGTACAGATCTGAGAGTACTCGCAGTTACTGACAGCTAGTTCAAATCCACTAACAACTTATAAAACTAGAGGCTCTAAAGAGCCTGTGTCGCTCACCTTGGCCTATGTGAATATTAAACAAAGGACACAGATGGATTCATGACAAAATTGTGTTTTGGTGATGGTGATGTGTTTGTAGATCTTACTTTACTGAACATTCTTGCGGCTTACAATTATCTCTATCTATAATAAACTTGGCCAAGTAGTTATAGTGGAAAAAGTTAATAAAAATTTACAAATTTTATGAATAATTGTAAAAAATTGACTATAAAGGGCAATAACTCCTTAGTAGCCAAGTTTGGTTTAATTTGGCCCAGTAGTTTCAGAGGAGAAGATTTTTGTAAAAGATAACTAAGATTTACCAAAAATGGTTAAAAATTGACTATAAAGGGCAATAACTCCTTAAGGGGTCAACTGACCATTTTGGTCATGTTGACTTATTTGTAAATCTCACTTTGCTGAACATTATTGCTGATTACAGTTTATCTCTATCTATAATAATATTCAAGATAATAACCAAAAACGGCAAAATTTCCTTAAAATTACCAATTCAGGGGCAGCAACCTTACAACGGTTTGTCCACTTCATCTGAAAATTTCATGGCCAGATAGATCTTGACCTGATTAACAATTTTACCCCCATAGCAGATTTGCTGTAAATGCTTTGGTTTTTGAGATATAAGCCAAAAACTGCATTTTACCCCTATGTTCTATTTTTAGCCATGGCGGCCATCTTGGTTGGTTGGCCGGGTCACAGGACACATATTTAGGCAGTTAGGCTGCCTTATGCGAGCACCCTGGATTTGTGTTCTACCCAATAAATTCTGAAATACGTGCCATTGTTATCATCTAGCTGGCTACTATATTATTTATAACTTATTGGACAGTTTTTTCATACTTTTAATTCTGGATTACCAAAAATATGACGAGAAAAACCTTAAATGATTGTCGATTTTCCCAAAAGTTTTGAAGTTGCACATAGGAAGTAGAGCACATTAGGAATCCTTATGTAGTTTATTCTCCCCTGAGCTTTTGGCTAAGATGTCAAAGAACAAATGTATGAAATATTTAATCGCCGAAAATCTCTAAAGACAAGTAGTTAAGATTTCCCAAATTGCAAAATTCGTAGGAATATTGTTTGTCGTCAATACGTAGTCATCTATTAATATATTTCAACTGATCACGCTGTTGGCGGCAATTTTGAATTAGAAGTTGATATTTTCGTATCTTTTAAATTTGGACGCAGGGATTCAAATTAGCGGGGTCCGAGGTCTGCGACCTTCCACTTTTGCAGTCGGACTTACTACTTGGTTACTAGCTACGCCCGACATGCCCGACAGACCTTGAAAGAAAATAAAAAATAAATTTGCAAACATTTTTACCAAAGTTTCCTAATAAACGATCTCAAACTTATTTTCATCATTACTATTCATGGCAGCGATGTTCAATTTGTTTAATCGCTAGCTTTATACAGAAAATCGCCGACAAATAATGTGTAAATCCGAGTAAAATCGTATCTCACTGTCTGTCAAAAACAACATCGAAAAAAAAATGGCTGCCACGAGAAGACAATTACAATAGGCACTGGCTAGGTTACATAGAAATGTAACAATAATAAAAATATTATTGTTACGTTGGAGACTAAATGCCGGAATGCATGGTTGGGTAAGGATCTGTTTAATCTACCTCCTCCTCTTTGATAACTTTGAAACAGATGAGATCCCCACCCCTCAACCATATACATTCATGTATGAGACTAAATTTAACTAATCAAATGAAAAAAAGGGGAAGTCCCTAGGGTCACCCCACTCCCTCATATTTTAGAACTTGGAAACAGTCGAGATCCCCACCCCTAAACCATATTTATTCATGTATGGGACAATATATATATAATCAAATGAAATATAGGAGGAGTCCCTGGGGGTCACCCCACCCCTCCTGTTTGAGAACTTGGTAACGGTCGAGATCCCCACCCCTAAACCATATATCTTCATGTAGGGGACAATATAACAAATCAAATGAAATATGTAGGGGGAGTCCCTGGGGATCACCACACCCCTCATATTTGAGAACTTGGAAACGGTCGAGATCCCCATCCCTAAACAATATATATTCATGTATGGGACAATATAACCAAATCATATGAAATATAGGTGGAGTTCATGGGGCCACTCTTCCCCTTCCGGTTTGAGAATTTGAAAACGGTTGAGATCCCCAATATTAAACCATATATATTCATGTACAATGATGTATGGGACAATATTACAAATCAAAGGAATAATAAGGGGGTCCCTATGGTCACTGTAAACCCTCCTGTTTGAGAACTTGGAAACATTCGAGATCCTCAACCCTAAACCATATTTATTCATGTATGGGACAATATAACTAATCAAATGAAATATAGGGGGATTCCCTGGGGTCACTCCACCCCTCCTGTTTGAGAACTGGGTAACGGTCAAGATCCCCACCCCTAAACCATATATATTCATGTATGGGACAATATAACAAATTATATGAAATATAGGTGGAGTTCGTGGGGCCACTCTACCCCTTTCTGTTTGAGAATTTATAACGGACGAGATCCATAATGATCTTAAATAATATATATTTATGTATGGGACAATATTACAAATCTTATAAGGGGGTCCATATGGTCACTGTACACCCTCCTGTTTAAGAACTTGGAAAAATTCGAGATCATCACCCCTTAACCATATATACTCATGTATAAGACTATATAACAAATCAAATGAAATATAGGGGAAGTCCCTGTGGTCACCCTACCCCTCATGTTTAAGAACTTGGAAACAGTTGGGATCCCCAACTCTAAATTAAATGAAATATAGGGGGAGTCCCTGCAGTCACCCCACCCCTCCTGATTGAGAAATTTGAAACAGTCCAGATCCCCATCTTTAAATTAAACCATATATATTCATGTATGAGAACTAATCAAATGAAATATAGGGAGAGTCCTTAGGGTCACCCTACCCACTCCTGTTTGATAAATTAAAAACAGATGAGATCCCCACCCTCAACCATATATATTCATGTATTGGACAATATAACATATCAAATGAAATATAGCGGAAGTCACTGGGGTCCCCCACCCCCTCCTGTTTGAAAACTTGATAACGGTCGAGATCCCCACTCATAAACCATACATATTCATGTATGGGACAATATAAAAGATCAAATGAAAAATAGGGGTAGTCCCTAGGGTCACTCCACACCCTCTTGTGTGTGTTTTGAGAACTTGTAAAAGATTGAGATACCAACACCTAAACCATATTCATTCCTGTTTGTCATTTCAAAAAAGATTGAATGACATACAAGGTCAATCTCATAGGCGACACATATGCATATCACTCTGCTAGACCCTAACACCTGTCATTTTATTCCAAACTTAGACATCATAGACTTGGGGTGAAGGTGGGAGTCATTTACATTTACTATGGACAGGTCAGTCAGACCTCACCATTGATCCCTGTAGTAGTAAACATTTGACTGATTTGTGTCTCATAACTTTTGTACTATACAACACAAAGTCAGTTTTCTTTCCAGGAAAGCAAGTCCATTCATACTTTTACAAGCTCGTACTAAAGTCAACTTGAACTACCAACAGTCAACTAATACGAACAATTACGATCAACTAGAAGAACTGCAATCATTGCAAATTTGTACCACTGCTGACTTATGAAAGACTCATGACCATTCGTGGTCATGTGCGAATGCCATGCCGCATAGTCTGCTATAAAAGGCCCGATATGACAATGTAAAACAATTAAAACGAGAAAACTTACGGCCTTATTTATATAAAAAATGAACAAAAGAAAATATGTAACACATAAACAAACGACAACCACTGAATTACAGGCTCCTGACTTGGGACAGGCACAGACATAAAAAATGTGGCGGGGTTAAACATGTTAGCGGGATCCCAACCCTCCCCTAACCTGGGACAGTGGTATAATAGTTTTGCATGTAACATGAAATTAAACAAAAGGAAAATGATTCGCTTTTTGGCATCAGTATTTATCATTTGTATCTATGACACAAAGAAAAGTGCATGCAGTGTAAGTTTTCTAGTTTGTATTTATCAACTTCGTTTTAGGGGATCTGGGACACAGACTTGAAAACGCACAGAAAATAAGTGCTTTGGGATAATAAACCATGCTCTTATTAATTTTATGACGAAAACTTTAAACAAACATAGTACATATAGTGTGAACACATATAAGTTACATGTACTACAAAACATGAAGAATGTCACAAGAATGATTAATTATAACATACTTTCCCATTTCTATTCTCAATTCTAATTTTCACGATAGAGTTTTTTTCTTAAGTGGTAATACCACCACTGATATTCCCCTATTAGTCTTTGTTTAGCTGGCATTTAACCGTATGATTTAAAGTCATAAGAAATGAGTGACCGGTGAAAAATAATGTTCTTCCAATTCTTGAACCAATGCATACAAACATCATAAACTTAGTCTTCTGTTCACAAATTTATCCTTTTTTTCATGTAAATTTCGTATAATCGTAAATTTTTTTTTCAATCGTTCAGTGTTGTTGTGAAAATATGGCAGGTAATTAAAGTTCGTGTTTTTGAAGCCGAAGTTTAACGATTGTCACCTGTTTGTCAACAATCGACAAAAAATCATCAAAAAAGCATGGAAATTGAGCACGTGTTTAACATGTAACTACAGATAATAGTTTATTTTAAGGACATCCATGCGTATTGTGATCACCGGATTTTTACGAGATGGGTCACACTGAGGTCACTTTGCATATGGAAAATATGTCGGGGGAATTGCTTCCTGGAAGGAAGCAATCAAAATAAAATAAACTTCTTCTAAATATGAATAAATTAACGAATTTTCTTCAGAAAAAAGTATATACATAAGCTTCATAATGAAAACTATCCATTGAGTTATAAAAAAAACATATGCATTATTTTTAAGCCCCACCTACGATAGTAGAGGGGCATTATGTTTTCTGGTCTGTGCCTCCGTGCGTCCGTCCGTCTGTCCGTTCTGGTTAAAGTTTTTGGTCAAGGTAGTTTTTGATGAAGCTGAAGTCCAATCAACTTGAAACTTAGTACACTTGTTGCTTATGATATCATATTTCTAATTTTAATGCCAAATTAGACTTTTGACCCCAATTTCACGGTCCACTGAACATAGAAAATGAAAGGGGGAGTTTCAGGTTAAAGTTTTTGGTCAAGGTAGTTTTTGATGAAGCTGAAGTCCAATCAACTTGAAACTTAGTACACTTGTTGCTTATGATATGATCTTTTTAATTTTAAAGTCAAATTAGACTTTTGACCCCAATTTCACGGTCCACTGAACTTAGAAAATGACAGGGGGAGTTTCAGGTTAAAGTTTTTGGTCAAGGTAGTTTTTGATGAAGCTGAAGTCCAATCAACTTGAAACTTAGTACAATTGTTGCTTATGATATGATCTTTCTAATTTTAATGCCAAATTAGACTTTTGACCCCAATTTCACGTCCCACTGAAAATAGAAAATGAAAGTGGGAGTTTCAGGTTAAAGTTTTTGGTCAAGGTAGTTTTTAATGAAGCTGAAGTCCAATCAACTTGAAACTTAGTACACCTGTTGCTTATGATATGATCTTTTTAATTTTAAAGTCAAATTAGACTTTTGACCAAATTTCACGGTCCCCTGAACAAAGAAACTGAAAGTGGGAGTTTCAGGTTAAAGTTTTTGGTCAAGGTAGTTTTTAATGAAGCTGAAGTCCAATCAACTTGAAACTTAGTACACTTGTTGCTTATGATATGATCTTTCTAATTTTAAAGTCAAATTAGACTTTTGACCCCGATTTCACGGATCACTATACATAGAAAATGAAAGTGGGAGTTTCAGGTTAAAGTTTTTGGTCAAGGTAGTTTTTGATGAAATTGAAGTTCAATCAACTTGAAACTTATTACATATGTTCCCTATAATATAATCTTTCTAATCTTAATGCCAAATTAGATTATTACCCAATTTTTACAGTCCATGGAACATGGAAAAGGATAGTTCAAGTGGGGCATCCGTGTACTTTGGACACATTATTGTTTTTGATTTGAGGTTTCTTATGACTTTAAGTAAAGAAATTTTACCATTTTAACTTGAAATTAATTTCAAACCACATTTCCTTGCATAGAAGAAAAAAACCATTATCTTAAGTTTTAAAAATATTTTATTGGAACACTGAATAAAACAAAATACATGAAATATGGTGTTTTAAGGTGGTGTGGGAGTCTGAAATAAAAATGATAGAATTTGTTCATACTTTGCCAAAACGTTGTATCTATTGATACATGTTGAAAAATATAATAAAAATGATAGGTCACCGCGTATTTTCTCAAGCTACAGGACGGGACAAAATGACACATTTTGTATGGATTATACAGGAAAAAAACACCATTTTGTGATTAGAAACTAAGCAAAATGGTAGAATTGTTAAATACTTTAGGAAAAGATAGCTTTTAGACACTGCTTTGAGAATATCAAAAGAAAAGAAAGGGTCACCGTACCTTTTTTCCGGCTAAAATACAAAATAGGAAAATTCCATACAGAATCCTTCAGAAAATGCACTTTTTTAGAGTTACCTCCCCTTAAAATGCCAATTTTTAAAAAAGATAAAAACAACCAAAAATAATTAACATTATCAAAAATATCAATATTTAGAAGTTATATTCTTATAAATTGGTACTTTAAAATGAAAATGTACATTAAACATCTGCATTCCTGCATCAAATTTTGCTAACTTGATGGAAAATCTGGACCTTTGATTCTCTGTTTTTTACAATCCAAGATGGAGGAAGACACCCATACCACCTTAAAACAAAAAATAAACATGAACATGATGAAACTGGATGTCAAATACTTTATATTTGTGTTATTACTCCTTGAAATTTGAACTTAAATATATATCATGTACTATATAGTTAAGTTATTGAATTTCATATTTTACAGAGCAGTTTGAAAAACGCTTGGAACAGTGGAAAAAGGATGATCAACAGTTTGTAAGCACTGAAGCAGAGAAACATGTAATGCAAAAAGTTTTGACACAAAGTTCAGTTACCCTGGTTGGAAATTCTGGCACTGGAAAAAGTTTTCTTTCTAAACACATTGCCCTCATAATGAAGAAACAAGGCTATACTGTAATTCCATGCAGTAAACCAGAAGATATTGGAAAATGGTTTAAATATGGGAGGAAAACTTTGTTTGTCTTTGATGACGTCTGTGGCAGATACACTCTTAATCAACAAATTTACACTGACTGGAAACAAAGACTTGATCACATAATAGCTCTTCTCGAAGACAAATATTGTAAAATCATATCTACATGTAGATTGGAGGTTTACAAATATGAACTATTTAGCAATCTCTCTATTTTCAAAATGTGTAACATTGATTTAAGTTCAAAAAAATTCAAACTTAGCGCTGCTGAAAAATTTGCTTTAGCTGAAGTGTACTTTAAGGAAAATACTGATGAAGTAAAGGAATTGTCAGAAAAATATGACTTTTTCCCACTGTTATGTAGCCTATATCATAAACAGAACCTCCAGAAGAATGTAAGCATTACCTCTTTTTTTAGCAATCCTTTTAAAGTTTTCAAAGATCAACTTGTACAAATGTATGGAGAAAGTGATGCTGGTAAGATGCAGTATTGTAGCTTAGTCCTTTGTGTCATGTTTAACAACACATTAACAGAAGAAAACTTGTCACCAAAAGATAAGAAGATAGGAGCAGTAATAGACGATTTACTAGAAGAATGTGAACTGAATAAAGGAACATCCATCAAACGTTTAAAGAAATCCCTTGAAACACTTGAAGGTACCTATGTTGTCAAGGAAGATAACACATACAAAATAATCCATGATAAGTTGTTTGATTTCCTGGCCAAATACTTCGGGGAGAGGATGATACAGATTTTCATTGATCATGCTAATACTGATTTCATTGAGGAGAGATTTCCTTGGAAGATAACAGATAACATGGGCACAGAAATAGAGTTTGTAATAAGAATACCTGATAGTTATATAAATAGATATATAGATAGGTTACTGACAGACTGGGAGAACGGTTATGTATACAGTGTATGTCATAACAGAAACATGGATTCTACAACATTTACTGAAAATTTCATAACACGTTTAAACCAACTTGATCTATCAAAGCAACAAGACCTTGTTTGTACTAAAGATATTCACAATAAAGATATAGCACTAGGTGGAAGTTGTTATATGGGCACTATTGATCTTGTTAAATGGTTGATAAGTAGGAATAGTGACATTAATTATTGTAGAGAGGATGGTTGTTTTCCTTTATTATTGGCAAGTGAGAATGGACATGTTGATGTTGTTAAAGAACTGTTACAGCATTCAGCTGATGTCAATAAGTGTGACAATTATGATACATCACCTCTGTATATAGCAAGTCAGGAAGGACATGTTAATGTTGTTAAAGAACTGTTACAACATTCAGCTGATGTCAATAAGTGTGACAATAATGATGCATCACCTCTGTGTATAGCAAGTCAGGAAGGACATGTTGATGTTGTTAAAGAACTGTTACTACATTCAGCTGATGTCAATAAGTGTGACAATAATGATGTATCACCTCTGTCTATAGCAAGTTATAATGGACATGTTAATGTTGTTATAGAACTGTTACAACATTCAGCTGATGTCAATAAGTGTGACAATTATGATACATCACCTCTGTATATAGCAAGTCAGGAAGGACATGTTGATGTTGTTAAAGAACTGTTACAACATTCAGCTGATGTCAATAAGTGTAAACATAATGGTGCATCACCTCTGTATATAGCAAGTCAGGTAGGACATGTTGATGTTGTTAAAGAACTGTTACTACATTCAGCTGATGTCAATAAGTGTGACAATAATGATGCATCACCTCTGTATATAGCAAGTCAGGAAGGACATGTTAATGTTGTTAAAGAACTGTTACTACATTCAGCTGATGTCAATAAGTGTGACAATTATGATACATCACCTCTGTATATAGCAAGTCAGGAAGGACATGTTGGTGTTGTTAAAGAACTGTTACAACATTCAGCTGATGTCAATAAGTGTAAACATAATGATGCATCACCTCTGTATATAGCAAGTCAGGTAGGACATGTTGATGTTGTTAAAGAACTGTTACTACATTCAGCTGATGTCAATAAGTGTGACAATAATGATGCATCACCTCTGTTTATAGCAAGTTATAATGGACATGTTAATGTTGTTATAGAACTGTTACAACATTCAGCTGATGTCAATAAATGTATGAATAATGGCACCCCACCATTACAGATTGCGTGTTACAACAACAGGATAGAGGTTGTATGTGTACTTCTTCAGCGTGATGATGTTGATATTGATCTATGTGATGATAATGGATGTTCCTCACTTTATATAGCAAGTCAGAAAGGACATGTTGATGTTGTTAAAGAACTGTTACAACGTTTAGCTGATGTCAATAAATGTAGGAATGATGGCACCACACCATTACAGACTGCTTGTTACTACAACATGATTGAGGTTGTACGTGTACTTCTTCAGTGTGATGATGTTGATATTGATCTCTGTAATGATGATGGACGTTCCTCACTTTATTGGGCAAGTCAGGAAGGACATGTTGATGTTGTTAAAGAACTGTTACTACATTCAGCGGATGTAAATAAATGTGACATTAATGGTAAAAATGCTCTCAATGTAGCACAGGAGCAAGGACATATAGAAATAGAATCATTGTTAAAGGGAAAAGGATGAAATCAACTTTTATGCCAAAATGATCCATTCCAGTGACAAACAAGTGGCAAAGGATGTTTTTTTTTTATTGTTAGAATTTGGACATTTTCATACATTTAATTTCATTTATTAAAATCCCTCATATAGCATGTATAGCTGAAAATAGTTTATAGTTTGAAGTATTGGCACTAGTCAATACATTGTACTTCCATTAACCGTTAGCTGTTTTGTTTCGTTTTTGTTTTTCTTAATTGTATTGTTAGGTTGATGTCTATATTAATAAATCTCTTTTTATGCATATATACATATCTTGTTTTTCTGAATAATTGGAAAGATTTTTGTGAAAATACTGTTTTCAATAAAAAAAATAAACAAATTATTTGGAATCGAAAGCATTTAAAGATTGACTAGCAGTATGCAAAATAGGTAAACACCCTCTAAAAACAGAGATGGATGGATATATGCAAAAAAAAACAATTATATAGATAATAACAAAGGTTATGTTGGATAAATTTGAAAATGAAAAACAATGTATTTGTGAATGTATACATTATAATCTCTTCATTGCTCTTGGAAAAAATAGTTCTATGATATTGTAAAATTGTAAAAATTTTAAACCCAAATGCAAATTTCAAATTGACTTGTTATTCAATAAAACCTAGTGAATTAAAAATTATTAAATACTAGTATCAATCAAATCAAATCTTATCTCCATGACTATAAGTACTGGGATCAATAGTGCTGAAAGTGGCGTTAAACACCAATCAATCATATCAGATCATATCTCCATGACTATAAGTACTAGTATCAATAGTGCTGAGAATGGCGTTAAACACCAATCAAATCAGATCATATCTCCATGATTATAAGTACTGGTATCAATAGTACTGAAAGTAGCGTTAAACACCAATCAATTAAATCATATCTTCATGTCTATAAGTACTGGTATCAATAGTGCTGAAAGTGGTGTTAAACACCAATCAATTAAATCATATCTCCATGACTTTAAGTACTGGGATGAAGAGTGCTGAAGGTGGCATTAAACACCAATCAATCAGATCACTTCTCCATGACTATAAGTACAAGTATCAACAGGGCTGAAGGTGACTTTAAACTCAAACATTCAAATTATATCTCCATGACTATAAGTACTACTATCAATAGTGCTAAAAGTGGCGTTAAACACAAATCAATCAGATTAATCTCCATGACTATAAGTTCTGGGATCAATAGTGCATAATGTGGCGTTAAACACAAATCAATTAAATCATAACTTCATGACTATAAGAACTGGGATCAATAGTGCTGAAAGTGGCGTTAAAACACAATAAATCAAATCATATCTCCATGACTATAAGTAATGGTAACAAAAGTGCTGAAGGTGGCATTAAACTCAAATCATTCAAATCATATCTCCATGATAATAAGTACAAGTATCAATAGTGATGACAGTGGTGTTAAACACTAATCAATCAAGCAAATCATATCTCCATGACTATAAGTACTAGTATCAATAGTGCTAACAGTGGTGTTAAACACCAATCAATCAAATCATACCTCCATGACTATAAGTACTGGGATCAATAGTGCTGAAAGTGGTGTTAAACACCAATCAATCAAATCATATCTCCATGACTATAAGTACTGGGATGAATAGTGCTGAAAGTGGTGTTAAACACCAATCAATTAAATCATATCTCCATGACTATAAGAACTGGTATCAATAGTGCTGAAAGTGGTGTTAAACACTAATCAATCAAAACACCTCCATGACTATAAGTACTAGTATCAATAGTGCTGAAAGTGGTGTTGAACACCAATCAATCAAATCAAATCATACCTCCCTGACTATAAGTTCTAGTATTAATAGTACTGAAAGTGGCGTTAAACACCTACCAATCATATCAAATCATACCTCCCTGACTATAAGTGACTATATGTACTAGTATTAATAGTGCTGAAAGTGGCGTTAAACACCAACCAATCAAATCAAATCATTACTCCATGACTATAAGTAATGGTAACAAAAGTGCTGACAGTGGCGTTAAACACTAATCAATCAAAACATACCTCCATGTCTATAAGTTCTTGTATCAATAGGGCTGACCGTGGTGTTAAACACCAACCAATCAAATTAAATCATACCTCCCTGACTATAAGTGACTATTAGTACTAGTATTAATAGTGCTGAAAGTGGCGTTAAACACCAACCAATCAAATCAAATCATTACTCCATGACTATAAGTAATGGTATCATTTTTAACCTGAAGATGATACATAGTTTGAAGAAGGTTACAATAACTGTAAAGGTCAACATTAGAGAAAAAGTAGTTCTATCTGACTTATATTTTATTATCATGATAACTATGTAGTTTAATTTTAAAGCTAAGTTCCAACTGTCATTATGTAGTCCTTTGTTATGTAATAATGGTAAATTCCCTTTTTTATATTCATGTTATATCAAAGGTCAAGTATTTAAATGTTTCATGTTAAACTACCCATAAAGGTCTTAAAACAGATACATGTACCACTGAATTTGAATTTTCATAATGATTTGTAGTAGAGGTATATCTTGTTATTGTTAGTAATACAACATGTATATGTATATCTGTTAGGATAGTTTTAGTAAGTTCATTGATATCAGTTGTAGCTACTTAATATACTTACACATGTCTATAGGTATATATTATGTATACTTACACATTTCTATAGGTATATATTATGTATACTTACACATTTCTATAGGTATATATTATGTATACTTACACATTTCTATAGGTATATATTATGTATACTTACACATGTCTATAGGTATATATTATGTATACTTACACATGTCTATAGGTATATATTATGTATACTTACACATTTCTATAGGTATATATTATGTATACTTACACATTTCTATAGGTATATATTATGTATACTTACACATGTTTATAGGTAAATATTATGTATACTTACACATTTCTATAGGTATATATTATGTATACTTACACATGTCTATAGGTAAATATTATGTATACTTAATAATAATAATTACACATTTCTATAGGTATATATTATGTATACTTACACATTTCTATAGTAAATATTATGTATACTTACACATGTCTATAGGTATGTATTATGTATACTTACACATGTCTATAGGTAAATATTATGTATTTAAAAAGAAATATAACGAAGTAGAATGTTCAAAAGAAGGACCGAAAAAATATGTATGATGCAAATATAACAAAGTTTTAACATACAAACAGATATTCTAAATTTTATTATTTGAGAATGGAAATGTTGTAGAAATTTAAATAAATAAACAACATAAAAGAATGAAAAAAAGGAAATAAAGATAATGTTCTGATAAATATTTTTTAAGAATTTTAGGTTTTGAGTTTTCCTTGAAGTTCGTACAATTTTGTTAATTTACTATAATTTTTTTCAAAAATTTAAAAATGCCAAATGAATAAATCAGAATATTTGAATATAATCTGTAAATTTAGAATAATAAATCATGTTTATGTATTATAAAAGCCAGTTATATATTTTTGCTAATTGTTATCTGTATCAAATATTGATGAAAGGCTTTGATAATGTTGATGTATTTTTAGACCAATAGATGTATATACATGTATATATTTATTGCATAGTGTTTATTTATTTTTTCTTTATAATATTTTTATGAGCGTTTTAAAGATTTACTGTATCTAAAGGTGAAAAAGTAAAGATTTTGAAGTTTTGTATATTTTTACCTCAAAAGAAACAAAAGGCACTTACATCTTATAAATAGAGTATATGTGTATGGGCTTTGCTCATTGTTCAAGGCCGTACAATGACCTATAGTTGTTAATGTCTGTGTCATTTTGATATCTTGTGGAGAGTTGGCTCATTGGCAATCATACCACATCTTCTTTTTTTATGTATAGTACATGTATTTTAGATCTATATATTTACCAAAATAATTTATTCCATTTGGTCATATTTCTGAATAATGATTTAAATGAGATTTCAATACTAGTAGACACGTAGCTGAAAATAACTGAATTGTTTATTTATTTTGACACATTCTAAGAAATTATCAAAGCAAAACAAATAATAGTATATGTCTTTTAAGAGTCTTTAAAAACAGTAGAGCATGATAATGTGTTTATATTCTTAATAGAAGATTGAACTTTCACATGTTTCATACTACAGCCAGTGGCGGATCCAGAGGGGGGTTTCGGGGTGCGCACCCCCCTTTATTTTGGCCGATCAATGCATTTGAATCGGGACATATGTTTTGCACCCCCTTTGCCCTGGGCTAGCACCCCCCCTTTCGAAATTCCTGCATCCGCCACTGACAGCCTCAATAAACCAAACAATTTCTTACTTTTTGAAGTGGAACAAGTACGTAGTTTATACTGTAGATATTATATACAATTGTAGTTTGTCATATTAACTTATACTTTCCAATAAACTTAACTACGTATGACTGAATTTTGTTTATGCCCTAATGGAGGGGGCATTAAGTGTTCCGTCCATCCGTACTTCCCAAAATTGGTTTCCGTTCTATAACCTGAGTTTGCATGTACTTAATTTTATGAAACATATATGCAGTGCTTGTTATAACTGTTCTAGAGTGTTGCCCCTTTATAAATGAAAAAAAAAATACAAAATATTTAGATTCCGTTCTTTACTTACAAAATGTTAGTTTGCCTCAAATAATGTATGAAATTTACACACAATGCTTATTATCACAAAATACAGATCAAGTTTGAATTTTGATGTCGTCACTCTTATCATTCTGGAGGTATGCCCCTTTATAAATGGAAAAAAACGCAAATTTTTTCATTCCGTCTCTAACTTTAGTTAACTCAACTAAATGTTATGAACTTACACATGCTAATTACAACCAGACAACTATCAAGTTGCATATTTGTGGCGTTACTTCAACCATTATCGAGTTGAGATCGTTTATCAATGGAAAACTTGCAAAAACAGTATTTTCAGTTCTGTAAGTTGAATTTTTCTCATCCAAACATTATGAAAACCTTATTACTTATGACAGAAAAACTCAAATAAAGTACAAATTTGGCAAGCGTCACTTTTATAGTTCTCGAGGAAAGTCTCATTGTAATATTGTATGCAAGCGGGGACATCATCTGTGTCCATTGGGACACATTCTCAATTTCTTTTTATATAAATCAAAACGAATGGGTGATCATATCAATACTTACCATATATTACATGTATAATATTTCACAAAATTCTCAATGTCAATGTATTTAAAATAAAACAAATAATCACAGTTAAAGCAAGAGGAAACGACACTTACAGTTAAAACAAGAGGAAACGACTATCACAGTTAAAACAAGAGAGAAACGGCAATTACAGTTAAAACAAGAGGAAACGACAATTACAGTTAAAACAAGAGGAAACGACACTTACAGTTAAAACAAGAAGGAAACGACAATTACAGTTAAAACAAGAGGAAACGGCAATTACAGTTAAAACAAGAGGAAACGACAATTACAGTTAAAACAAGAAGAAACGACAATTACAGTTAAAACAAGAGGAAACGGCAATTACAGTTAAAACAAGAGGAAACGACAATTACAGTTAAAACAAGAGAAACGACAATTACAGTTAAAACAAGAGGAAACGGCAATTACAGTTAAAACAAGAGGAAACGACACTTACAGTTAAAACAAGAAGAAACGAAATCACAGTTAAAACAGAGGAAACGACACTTACAGTTAAAACAAGAGGAAACGACACATTACAGTTTAAAACAAGAAGAAACGGCAATATACAGTTAAACAAGAGGAAACGACACTTACAGGTTAAAACAAGAGGAAACGACAATTACAGTTAAAACAAGAGAAACGACAATTACAGTTAAAACAAGAGGAAACGACAATTACAGTTAAAACAAGAGGAAACGGCAATAACAGTTAAAACAAGAGGAAACGGTAATTACAATTAAAACATATAGGAAACGACAATTACAGTTAAAACAAGAGGAAACGGCAATAACAGTTAAAACAAGAAAGGAAACTAATTACATTAAAACAATAGAAGAAACGAAAATTACAGTTAAAACACTAGGAAACGGCCATTACGTTAAAACAAGATGAAACGGCAATTGTTAAACAAAAAACGGAAATACATTGCACATTAAAACAAGATGGAAACGGCAATTACAGTTAAAACAAGAGGAAACGCTAATTACAGTAAAAAAGAGGAAACGCAATTGAATTAAAACAAGAGGAAACGTAAATTACATTAAACAAAAAACTAATTAGGAAAAGAACGCAATTACAGTTAAAACAAGAGGAAACGGCAACAATACTAGAAACGATTACAGTTAAAACAAGATGGAAACGGACAATTTACAGTTAAAACAAGAGAAAGACAATTACAGTTAAAACAAGAGGAAAGACAATAGTTAAAACGGAAAACAATTACAGTTAAAACAAGAGGAAACGACAATTACAATTAAAACAAGAGGAAACGGCAATTACAGTTAAAACAAAAGGAAACGGCGATTACAATTAACACAAGAGGAAACGGCAACTACAGTTAAAACAAGAGGAAATGACAATTACAGTTAAAACTAGAGGAAACGGCAATTACAGTTCAAACAAGAAGAAACGAAAACTACAGTTAAAACACTAGGAAACGGCCATTACACTTAAAACAAGAGAGAACGGCCAATGTAAATGAAACAGGCCGAAATAGCAATTGCACATAAAACAAGAAGAAACGGTCATTACACATTAAACACTAACAAAAATGCCATTAACCATAAAACAAAAGAAAACGGCCATAACACATAAAACAAAATGGGGCGGTATTTACACATTCTACCAGAAATGTGTTAAACGGCAATTTCACATGAAAAAGAGAATACAAAACATTTAACATGGAACAGGACACAACGGTCAGTAGACACACAACAAGAAGAAACGGCAATTACAGTTAAAACAAGAGGAAACGGCAATTACAGTTAAAACAAGAGGAAACGGCAATTACAGTTAAAACAAGAGGAAACGATAATTACAGTTAAAACAAGAGGAAACGGCAACTACTGTTAAAACAAGAGGAAACGGCAACTACAGTTAAAATAAGAGGAAACGACAATTACAGTTAAAACACGAGGAAACGACAACTACAGTTAAATCAAGAGGAAAATAATTACAGTTAAAAAAAAAGAGGAAACGGCAACTACAGTTAAAAAAGAAGAAACGGCAATTACAGTTAAAACAAGAGGAAACGACACTTACTGTTAAATTAAAACAAGAGGAAACGACAATTACAGTTAAAACAAGAGGAAACGGCAATACAGTTAAAACAAAATGAAAGGACAATTACAGTTAAAACAAGAGGAAACGATAATTACAGTTAAAACAAGAGGAAACGACAATTACAGTTAAAAACAGAGGAAACGACACTAACAGTTAAAACAAGAGGAAACGACACTAACAGTTAAAACAAGAAGAAACGACAAATACAGTTAAAACAAGAGGAAACGACAATTACAGTTAAAACAAGAGGAAACGGCAATTACACTTAAAACAAAAGGAAACGGCGATTACAATTAACACAAGAGGAAACGGCAACTACAGTTAAAACAACAGGAAATGACATTTACAGTTAAAACTAGAGGAAACGACAATTACAGTTCAAACAAGAGGAAAACAATTACAGTTAAAAAAAGAGGAAACGACAACTACAGTTAAATCAAGAGGAAAACAATTACAGTTAAAACAAGAGGAAACGGCAATTACAGTTAAAACAAGAGGAAACGACAATTACAGTTAAAACAAGAGGAAACGACAATTACAGTTAAAACAAGAGAAAACGACAATTACAATTAAAACAATATGAAACGACAATTACAGTTAAAACAAGAAGAAACGACAATTACAGTTAAAACAAGAGGAAACGGCAATTACAGTTAAAACAAGAGGAAACGAGACTTACAGTTAAAACAAGAGGAAACGACAATTACAGTTAAAACAAGAGGAAACGACAACTACAGTTTAAACAAGAGGAAACGACAATTACAGTTAAAACAAGAGGAAACGGCAATTACAGTTAAAACAAGAGGAAACGGTAATCACAATTAAAACAATATAGGAAACGACAATTACAGTTAAAACAAGAGGAAACGGCAACTACAGTTAAAACAAGAGGAAAGGACAATTACAGTTAAAACAAGAGGAAACGACAATTACAGTTAAAACAAGAGGAAACGACAATTACAGTTAAAACAAGAGGAAACGACACTTACATTTAAAACAAGAGGAAACGACACTTACAATTAAAACAAGAGGAAACGACAATTACAGTTAAAACAAGAGGAAACGACAATTACAGTTAAAACAAGAGGAAACGACAATTACAGTTAAAACAAGAGGAAACGACAATTACAGTTAAAACAAGAAGAAACGACAATTACAGTTAAAACAAGAGAAAACGACAATTACAATTAAAACAATATGAAACGACAATTACAGTTAAAACAAGAGGAAACGGCAATTACAGTTAAAACAAAAGGAAACGGCGATTACAATTAACACAAGAGGAAACGGCAACTACAGTTAAAACAAGAGGAAATGACAAATATAAAGCAATTGTTTTGAAAACAATTGTTAGGCAGTCTTTCCCCTCTGATGAATGGATAATTGATTTTTTTTTATTGATTGATTTGGAAAAGGGGGGGGGGGGTATTTGTTTATTTGTTTGTTTGTTTGCTTTGGTATGGGGTCTATATTATTATGTTACCGGAGAAGTTTCATGTTTAGTTTGGAAAGTTTTTCTTTTATTTTAGATACAGCGCGCGCGCAAGATTGAGGAGACATCACGTGACGCGGGTTTATATTAGGAAAAACTTAGTCTTTTAATTTCTTTTTAGGTCGGGACCTTGAACAGACAACAAGTCTAGAGATGGAATGTACACAATGTAATTTCTTTTGTCATTGTAGGAAATTGACATTTTGATCACAGTTCACCAGCAGTGCATGTTTTGGATTTAATTGTTCCGGTGTAACTTTAATACACATTTAATGATTATTTTTTGATAATGTCCATTTTTCAGCACCTGTTTGTAACACAGATTAGTATTTCAATCTCGGAGCGGACATTTTATTGTAGGTTTTTACTGAGATTGACGGACCTAGCAAGCGAT
>CM034360.1:76162283-76165276 GCA_019925275.1 Mytilus edulis
GGTTGGTTGGTTGGTTGGTTGGTTAAACACGTTGGTTAAACATGTCGGTTAAACACGTAGTTTAAACACGTTGGCTGGTTAAACACGTTTGATAGGCTCAATTTTAACAAACGAAAAAAAACCATCTCGGATCCCGTATTTAACACATGAAACGGAAACATGCATTGATTGATTGATTGTTGGTTGGTTGGTTAAATACGTTGGTTAAACACGTTGGTTAAACATATTGGTTTAACACATTGGTTAAACACGTTGGCTGGTTAAACACGTTGGATAGGCTCAATTTAAACAAGCGAAAAAAACCATCTTGGATCCCGTATTTAACACATGAAACGGAAACATGCATTGATTGATTGATTGATTGATTGGTTGGTTGGTTAGGTTGGTTTGTTGGTTGGGTGGTTGGTTGGTTAAACAGTTGGTTAAACACGTTGGTTAAACACGTTGGCTGGTTAAACACGTTAGATAGGCTCAATTTAAACAAGCGAAAAAAAACCATCTTGGATCCCGTATTTAACACATGAAACGCAAACATGCATTGATTGGTTGGTTGGTTGGTTGGTTGGTTGGTTGGTTGGTTGGTAGGGGGTTAAACATGTTGGTTAAACACGTTGGTTAAACACGTTGGCTGGTTAAACACGTTAGATAGGCTCAATTTAAACAAGCGAAAAAAACCATCTTGGATCCCGTATTTAACACATGAAACGCAAACATGCATTGATTGTTGGTTGGTTGGTTGGTTGGTTGGTTGGTTGGTAGGTTGGTTAAACACGTTGGTTAAACATGTTGGTTAAACACGTTGGTTAAACACGTTGGCTGGTTAACACGTTAGATAGGCTCAATTTAAACGAGCGAAAAAAAACCATCTTGGATCCCGTATTTAACACATGAAACGGAAACATGCATTGATTGATTGTGATTGATTGATTGGTTGGGTGGTTGGTTGGTTGGTTGGTTGGTTAAACATGTTGGTTAAACACGTTGGTTAAACACGTTGGCTGGTTAAACACGTTAGATAGGCTCAATTTAAACGTTAGATAGCGTCAATTTAAACGAGCGAAACAAAACATCTTGGATCCCGTATTTAACACATGAAACGGAAACATGCATTGATTGATTGATGATTGGTTGGTTGGTTGGTTGGTTGGTTGGTTGGTTGGTTGGTTAAACACGTTGGTTAAACACGTTAGTTAAACATATTTGTTAAACATGTTGGTTAAACACGTTTGATAGGCTCAATTAAAACAAGCGAAAAAAAAGAGACGTTGAATCCCGTATCAAACACATGAAACGGAAACATTGATTGATTGATTGATTGATTGATTGATTGATTGGTTGGTTGGTTTGGTTGGTTGATTGATTGATTGATTGGTTGGTTGGTTGGTTGGTTGGTTGGTTTGAAATTCAAACACACATAAAACTGTTTAAATAGTGCCAAAACCACATAATTTGATGACCTTGACCTTTGACCTTGTGACCTTCGTCAAGGTCATTGCTCCACAAGGTCATTGCAAAAGACCCTATGGGTCAAGGACCTTTGTTTAAGAGTTTTGCCTAAATATGGCTTTTTAAAAACCATCGATGGGAGTTATGTCCCTTACATGATGGTAAAATCAATATAGTCATAATGTAAAAAAGTTGCCCCTTGAAGTACTTAACATTTTTCACTGCTTAAATTTTCTGTATCTATAACCATTCAAGAATTATAGGGAAATCAAAGACATATGAAAATCTAAAATATGACCTTGACCTTTGACCTTGACCTAATTTTCTAAGTTAGGAATCAGGGGACTCAAATAAAAACATTCCAGGGTTATACGGTTAACGGTTTATGAGTTAAAAAAACATACCGACAAATTTATTCCGTAAAGATAGATAACTCCTATAAAATTTCATCGAATCGCTTCGATCCAAATTAGCCAAAATTTTCTGAGGATGTAACGAACAATTTGTAAAAAGAATTTTGTCGCTATCTTTTTTTGTTACGAAGGAGATGCACACACATGATAAACAGTGAATAGGGAGATAACTCTTACAGAGAAAATTGTTCGTCTTAGCAGGGTGAAATTTAAAAGCGCATAAACTATACGATACAATATGAGAAATATCTAAGCGACATATTGCGAAACAAACATTTATCGCAAGAACAAAAGTTGGCGGAAAAAAAAAAATAATAATAATAATAATAATAATAATAATAATCAGAACAAATACAATAAGTCTTTCCACAGAAAAGTGGAAAGACTTAATAATAATAATCAGAACAAATACAATAAGTCTTTCCACAGAAAAGTGGAAAGACTTAATAAATATAAAGCAATTGTTTTGAAAACAATTGTTAGGCAGTCTTTCCCTCTGATGAATGGATAATTGATTTTTTTTTATTGATTGATTTGGAAAAGGGGGGGGGGGGGGGGTATTTGTTTATTTGTTTGTTTGTTTGCTTTGGTATGGGGTCTATATTATTATGTTACCGGAGAAGTTTCATGTTTAGTTTGGAAAGTTTTTTTTTTTTTAGATACAGCGCGCGCGCAAGATTGAGGAGACATCACGTGACGCGGGTTTATATTAGGAAAAACTTAGTCTTTTAATTTCTTTTTAGGTCGGGACCTTGAACAGACAACAAGTCTAGAGATGGAATGTACACAATGTAATTTCTTTTGTCATTGTAGGAAATTGACATTTTGATCACAGTTCACCAGCAGTGCATGTTTTGGATTTAATTGTTCCGGTGTAACTTTAATACACATTTAATGATTATTTTTTGATAATGTCCATTTTTCAGCACCTGTTTGTAACACAGATTAGTATTTCAATCTCGGAGCGGACATTTTATTGTAGGTTTTTACTGAGATTGACGGACCTAGCAAGCGATTTTTACGGCATTGCGATTTCTTTTTTCTAGGAAAAGTCTTGAGAGATATCTGGGAAAAGGTTTTTTTATGAACCTTCAGTACATGTATGCCCTGCTGACTGCAAATTTTCAGGTCGAT
>CM034360.1:76165376-76228245 GCA_019925275.1 Mytilus edulis
ACTGAAACAGGACTTACAAATCAGTACTGAAACAGGACTGACAAAATCAGTATTGAAATACCACTGATGAAATTAGTATTGAAGCAATGCTGAAAAATCAGTACTAAATTTATAGAATAAGTAATTGTACAGTATAGTAATAAACAGTACTGAATTAATAGAAAATATAATATTACAAGTGTTTAATCTTGCCGAAGAGTACTGACATATATGAGGGTAGGAATGTACCAAAATCGTGGGTAATTCTTGGTAGTGTAGTAAGACATTATCTTTTCGGCATTGCTTACTTCCACCGAATTAAGTGTTATTCCGTTAGGGATACATCAGATACAGATATGTCTGCCTTCCATCTTGACTTACTTACAACAAGAATGTGTCTAAAGTACACGAATGCCCCACTCGCACTATCATTTTCCATGTTCAATGGACCATGAAATTGGATAAAAAATATAATTAGGCATTAAAATTAGAAAGATAATATCATAGGGAACATGTGTACTAAGTTTCAAGTTGATTGGACTTCAACTTCATCAAAAACTACCTTGACCTGAAACATGCACTTTTATTTTCTATGTTCAGTGGACCGTGAAATTGGGGTCAAAAGTTTAATTTGGCTTTAAAATTAGAAAGATCATATCATAAGGAACATGTGTACTAAGTTTCAAGTTGATTGGACTTCAACTTCATCAAAAACTACCTTGACCAAAAACTTTAACCTGAAGCGGGACAGACGGACGGACGAACAGACAGACAGACGGACGAACGGACGCACAGACCAGAAAACATAATGCCCCTCTACTATCGTAGGTGGGGCATAAAAATTGACAATGAGGGCTGAGAACAACAATTTACCACAAAAGAAATGATTTTAGCATGCCAATTATGAATTTTCCAATTCTATGTAGCAACAATTGAGCAGCGCCTGAATAGGAATTATATATCTCCCAACTGAAACGATTTTCAAGGGCTTGAATTTCCTATCTGAATTTCCTTCATAGATGGCTGCTTCTCCTAAAGAAGCTATGAAACGAGTTCCAAGTGGTGAAGTTGACATCACCCCTTCATAAAATTTACGATCACCATCACGAGTTAGTTGACACTTATGGAATATCTGTTTCACAGTTGACGAAAGATATGTTCCAATTATCGTAACATCAAGCCTTACCACTTTTGCACAAATGTGCCCTACCGAATAAGACTTGTCACCGTTTTTTTACCCTTCCAGAGTACCTCAGATCACCTCCAGATGTATGGTGGGGTTCATGTTGCTCAGTCTTTAGTTTTCGTTGTTGTGTTTTGTGTTCTGTTGTTTGTGTGTTTGTGTGTTTTTCTTTTTTAGCCATAGCGTTGTCAGTTAATTTTTCCACTTAACTGAGTATGAATGTATCCCCGTATATTTCACCTATCTTTTAACTAAGTGCAATGTCGAACTGTTTAATAACATCTGCAATTATAGGAATACTTATACTTAAGAAAAAGTACAAATACTTCTGAAAGGAAAGAATATTAAATTGTATCTTTTTTTTCTGTCGTTGACACAATCTAAAAAATAACTTTTCTATGTTGTGTTTTGCACACTGTTGTCGTTTGATAGTTTTTCAATTTTTAGTCATGTCAGTTTGTTGTCGACTTATGCGTTTGACTATCTTTTTTTATGTCTTTATGGTTGATATTGCTTAGTCTATAGTTTTCTATGGGGTGTCTTGTGTGTAATTATTTGTGTGTTTGTCTGTTTTTAGCCATGGCGTTGTCAGTTTATTTTCGATCTATGAGTTTGACTATTCTTCTTGTATCTTTCGCCCCTCCCTTTCGCCTCTCTTTTAAAGATAACACTTATATTTACCGTTTAAGTATCTATTTGTTGACAGGTAATAGTACAGAGAGCACTAGCAGCAAAGAACTTATCACATGCAAAAGCTGGTACAATTTTAGCTGGTTATCTGAAGTTTTTGCCTCTATGGATAATGGTATTTCCTGGCATGATTTCAAGAATTTTATACAGAGGTAAGTACCCTATATATTATCCGATTACAAATCGAAGAATAAGGACGACCTTGTATAAAAATATACTCACATTAAATTTAAATACTGCTCGGTGCATCGAATATGCCATATGCCCTTCACGGTTAGTTCGGCCATATTGAAAAAGGGGCTGGTTTTCATATTGGAGGTAAAATTGCTCTTAAAACATGATACACAAAAACATCAATAAAACAGAGCAATTGCTTGGAAACATGCATAGCTTTTCCCGTACAATCATACTAGTTCCACCTCTTTAAAAAGAATATGTCTCCCCGATTCAATATGGGCGAACTAATCGTAAAGTGGACAATTCGTGGAAGATCTCCACTTACATGTACCATATATTGAAACTGTTAATGTTCTTTTGATTAATCGCGTTATGAAAATTTTAACATACCGATTTTTGGATAAAATAACTTTTTTGTAGCGAAAAAAAATTAATTCTAGTAATGAACACTTATTGAATTTCAAAAGTATTATTAGGAAACTTTGGGGTGAGACACATATATGTAAAACCAGAAATGTAAATTTGCTTTTCTTTAATCACTAACATAGCAATACTAAATATTTCCTTGTCACGTTGTAAACGACCGACAAAACGTATTTATTCAAATGCATGGGTTAAGAGAACAGACGTGACATTCTTTGTTTACGGAACATGGTGTGTCTCCCGTAAGAATACATCATCGTTTAAGATAAACTGCTTACTAAATGATAAATAACACCAGAAAAGTTTGTATAATTGGAAAAAAGAACGTTCTTCTATCGAATTCATTTATTCCTTACTTGAAAATTATGTTTTAATATTAATTGTAACTGTGCTTAATTAACTATTTGTTCTACCGTTATGGAATAACCGTTTCACAAATGACATCGGATATGTTCCTTACGTCGTATCTACAATCCCCTTCTCTTTAATGAACGTGACCTACCGAATTAGACTATTTACCGGATTTGTTATAACGCGAGCAACACGGCGGGTGCCACATGTGGAGCAGGATCTGCGTTGCCTTCCGGAGCACCTGAGATCACCCCTAGTTTTTGGTGGGGTTCGTGTTGCTGTTGCTTATTCTTTAGTTTTCTATGTTGTGTCGTGTGGACTGTTGTAAATTGTATGTTTGCCTTTTTCATTTTTAGCCATTGCGATGTCAGTTTATTTTAAGATTTATTAGTTTGACTGTCCCTCTAATATCTTTCGTCCCTCTTTTAAGTATTACGTACAAACAAAACGATGGCGGAAATTTATTTTGTATTTGCCTGCACATTCCTTAGGGTTACCTGATGACATGACCATTTGTTTGTTTCTTATAGCACCATCCTTTCTAAATTATTATAAATATTGGAAAGTATTTCGACACACTAATGAGAAAAAATCATATCTGACCTGTGTTCATTTACATGGCAAAGAAAAACTATGATTTATATTGTCATTATATTTTTTAATCTAATTACAATTACAATTAAATTAGATTTCCACGCAGTATTAAGCATTAGTATGGATTTTTTTTCTGTACAGATTCTGTTGGTTGTGCTGATCCAGATGTATGTGAAGAGGCGTGTGGCTCTAGAGCCGGGTGCAGTAACATTGCATTCCCTAAATTAGTGTTAGGGATCATGCCTACGGGATTGAAAGGTCTTATGTTAGCTGTAATGATGTCTGCCTTGATCTCATCACTGACGTCCATATTTAACAGCAGTAGTACTCTTTTTACTATTGACATATGGTTAAGGATACGTAAACAGGCATCTGATGTAGAACTTATGATTGTTGGAAGGTAAGCAGGCGTCAGACGTAGAAATTATGATTGTTGAAGGTAAACAGGCGTCAGACGTATAACTTATGATTATTGGAAGGTAAGCAGGCGTCAGACGTAGAACTTATGATTGTTGGAAAGTAAGCAGGTGTCAGATGTAGAACTTATGATTGTTGGAAGGTAAGCAGGCATCAGACGTAGAACTTATGATTGTTGGCAGGTAAGCAGGCATCAGACGTAGAACTTATGATTGTTGGAAGGTAAGCACGCATCAGATGTAGAACTTATGATTGTTGGAAGGTAAACAGGCGTCAGATGTAGAACTTATGATTGTTGGCAGGTAAGTAGGCATCAGATGTAGAACTTATGATTGTTGGAAGGTAAACAGGCGTCAGATGTAGAACTTATGATTGTTGAAAGGTAAACAGGCGTGAGATGTAGAACTTATGATTGTTTGCAGGTAAGTAGGCATCAGATGTAGCACTTATGATTGTTGGAAGGTAAACAGGCGTCATATGTAGAACTTATGATTTTTGGAAGGTAAGCAGGCGTCAGATGTAGAACTTATGATTGTTGGAAGGTAAGCAGGCGTCAGATGTAGAACTTATGATTGTTGGAAGGTAAGCAGGCATCAGACGTAGAATTTATGATTGTTGGAAGGTAGGCAGGCGTCAGCTGTAAAGCTTATGATTGTTGGAAGTTAAGCAGGCGTCAAACGTAGAACTTATGATTGTTGGAAGGTATGTGAATAAAAGTCAAACTCAAGTAGATAATAAAATGACAATGCACTGACAAAAAAGCAAAAACAATTCAAAACAAAAAAATACAACACTCAACATAGAAACTAAAGACTCGACAATATGCTGCTTTTTAATACAATTTGATTAAAAAAATATATATATTGATATGTACATATATCAACTGTAATGTGTTAGAAATATAAGGAGATTTTGTGTGTCATCTAAACACAAAAAGACCTATTGACATTAATCAATGACTTTTCAACAGCGGTATTCTGCTGTTGCCTTTATTTAAATTAACTGTTTCTGGTTTTAAAGGGAGGGTCGTGTGTGTTGGGATGACCGATAGGCGAACAATACTTAAGAGGTATTTAAACTCCCAAGATGAAATCGAATTGACAATGCCATGGAACAAAACCGAAAAAAAAAAAAAGAAGAACATTTTAAAACACACAACATAGAAAACTACAGACTGAGCAAGACTGAGCAACACAAACCCCAACAAACATCATTATAAATGTGAGTATGGAAATGGGAATGTGTCAAAGAGACAATAACCCGACCATATAACAGACAACAGCAGAAGGTCACCAATAGGTCTTCAATGCAGCGAGAAAATTCCCGCAACCAGAGGCTTCCTTCAGCTGGCCCCTAAATAAATATATAAACTAGTTTAGTGATATCCAACGCCATACTAAACTCCAAATTATACACAAGAAACTAAAGTTAAAAATAATACAAGACTTACAAAGGGCAGAGGCCTTCATTGCCAAGAATACGAAATGATTAGAATATTTGAATAATATCTTTCCTAACCAGTTGTTCTTTTCATTTTTGTAGATGTTGTGTATTGATCTTGGTAGTCGTTTCAATTGTATGGATTCCAATTATTCAGAATATCTCAGAACTTTTCCATTATATTCAGGCAATAACAAGCTTTTTAGCGCCACCAGTATGTGCGATTTACGTTCTAGCTGTTTTCTGGAAACGGACCAATGAACAGGTATGTCAATTAAAAAAACAAATAATTATAGATATAGGAAGATGTGGTATGAGTGCCAATGAGACAACTCTTCATCCAAATAACAACTTATAAAAGTAAACCATTATAAGTCAATGTACGACCTTCAACACAGAGCCTTGGCTCAGACCGAACAGCAAACTATAAAGGGCCCCAACAATAAGTAATGTAAAACCATTCAAACGGGAAAACCAACGGTCTCAACCATATAATAACGAGAAACGAGAAACACATATGAACTACATAAACAGACCACATAACTGTACATCAGATTACAGCTTTTGTTCGCCTGCTTGACATAATCGGGGTTATATATGAATTTAGAACGTCCTCTCGTCCGTGTGTCACACTTTTAGTTTCCAGATGATACAAAAAGAACATATTGAAAACAACAAGCATTAGTAATTGAAAATCATAAAAGACTTTTGTCTTAAAAACAAGTTGCAATTTTTAACGTTTTCACTTTTAACGTATGGTACGTATTTGTTGGAAAACATCTTTTTATTTGTTTCTGATAGTTAATGGCGCACTCCTTTTTGAAAGTTGTTGATTTCATTGAAATGTTTTGGACCACTAAATCCAGTTCGTCGTTTTTATTTTTTTATTTTTCTAGAGGTTTTTTCTTGCTTGATGACTAATTCGAAAAAAATATAGTATATGGATGACAAGTTCGATTAAAGTAATTATAAAAAAAAGAAAATGTGGTATGATTGCAACAGTCCACAAGAGACCAAAATGACAAAGAAATTAACAACTATAGGTCATCGTACGGCCGTCATCAATGAGCAAAGCCCATACCGTATAGTCAGCTATAAAAGGCCCCGAAATGACAATATAAAACAATTCAAACGAGACAACTAATGGCCTTATTTATTTACAAATTGAACGAAAAACACATATGTAACACATAAACAAACGACAACCACTGAATTACAGGCTCTGTACTTGGGACAGACACATGCATACATAATGTGGCGGGGTTAAACATGTTAGCTGGATAATCCAGACTTAAAGAACTTGTTTGTTGAAACATTTTAATTCTTTTTGTGACTTCCGGATATCAAATGGAGAACTCTTTTTGAAATTGACTGAGATCTTAATGGAATATTTTGGACCCCTACACAAATTTATAAATAACTTTAGATGAACTATCAAAGAACTTTCTGTTCTGGATTATTTTGTTTATAAAAGAAGGTAATTGAAAAAATGCTTTATTTATAATACAACATTGTTAACCGAAACACATGGCATTGTAATAATGAAAATCTGCAACTGTGTTTTATTATTAATTATAACCTTTAAATTTCAGGGTGCATTTTGGGGACTAATGATAGGATTAGTAGTTGGATTAACTCGATTCATTTGGGAATATGCATACACTGTCCCGCCATGTGGTGAAGAAGCAGACGACAACCGACCGGACATCATCAGCAAAGTTCATTACCTTCACTTCGGTATTATTCTCTTTGGCATTTGCTTCATAGCAACAATTGTGATCAGCCTACTCACTAAACCTATTGCAGATAAACACGTGAGTATATGAAGAAATGAAATATTTAAATAAAGGCAACAGTAGTATACCGCTGTTCGAAACTCAAAAATCGATTGAGAAAAAAACAAATCCGGGTTACAAATAAAACTGAGGGAAACGCATCAAATATAAGGGAACTACCACACAACAGAAACACAACATTAAAATGTAACACACACAGAAACGAACTATAATATAACAATGGCCATTTTCCTGACTTGTTACAGAACATTTTAAGAACAAATGGTGGGTTGAACCTAGTTTTGTGGCATGCAAAAACATATCTAAAACATACAACCAAACGTTGTCGGAAATTAATAATTAAAAAACGATTGAAGCGATAATACTTTTTATACCGATTAGTTATTAACGGCTGTTTTGATCTTAACACCATTAGAAAAATCCAAAACTGAACAAGTCAAATCTTGTTTAGAGCCATTTTATAAGTGTTATGTCAGAACTGTTTAGACGTTAAATCTAAGATCAATCTAGATTATTTCAGTAGACTTTCAGACATTGCAGTAAGTTTTTGTTTTGTACAGGTACATTTTTTTATTAAGTCTGAACGTTGAACTAATCATAAATAGACTGAACGACATTTTCCTGTTTTTTTTTGTTAATTTAAGGGTTAACAATGCTTTTTATTGAAATGATTAATTCTGATAGTATAACCTTTGATAAATAGTTACATGTAAGCCGTCGATGTGTTTTTGAAATTATAGTGCAGTATCTACAATGAGATAATAAAATTTTATATAAAATAATATACAGTCAAACTTGCTTCCGAGACCACCTGTATAAAGCAAAATTCTGTGTTATAAGACCATTAATTTTAGATCCCTCTGTAGTACATTTCATATAAATTGAACCTGTATAAAAAAAAACACATGTCTTCAGTGACTACATTTTTGCTCTTCCTTAAGTGGTCTCTTTAAACAGGTTTCACTGTATATAATACGATAACACTACGTCGTTGATATATTGCATAGAAATGTTATAATTCATGAGTTGTATTTTAATAAGTATCTTTTTTTATAATTAAAACAAATCTCTTACAGCTCCATCGCCTGACATTTTGGAATCGCTATAGTACAGAAGAAAGAGAGGATTTAGATGCTGAACCAGATAGGACGAGTCACCATGAATCTAAACTGGATCAATTTGGTGAGTTCTTAACATCCTTCTCCTTGTGCGTTTGTTCGTTATCTTACTACGAACCAAACCACACCTTCCGATAGCTGACTCAACTCACAGCAATATATTACACGTTTAGTCCACAACTATATAGAGATAAACCGAAAAAACAGAATAAGTCATCTAGATTAGTCCGCGTATCATTTCAGACAAACATACCACTCACTTATTGAGGAATTTTGACCATTATTTACCGTGTTAATAACATTTACACATTAAACCGAAAAGACAAATTCCCAATAACTGAAGCGAAGTTTGAACGACTGTCTCATACAAAACTAAAAGCATATGAAAATCTAATTTTAGTCAATTATCTTAAGTTGTTTTTATATTAAATGCGCTATCGTTCTACCACATATGTTAATTCATATTGAAACATTTGCAGCTGAAGAAGATTTTGATTCGCTCCCTTGTTACACGAGAGCATTCAGATGGATTTGCGGTATTGAAAAGATGGAACAAGAACCACACTTGTCAGACGAAGAAAAGAAAGCCATAGAAGCCAAGCAAAACTCTATCCATGAAACAAAAACATGGAGATATATTCTAAATATAAATGCCGTTGTTTTGATGACACTGGCAATATTTTTATGGGGATTTTATGCATAAATTTGACCATAAATCATGCAAAAGAAATATTTTATAAAACTGTTTGTAAAACCTTATCACATGTAACAACTGTCCAGAGAGACATATCATATCTTGGAAATATGTTAAATCAAGAGTAAATAGATAAAAAAAAGTGTATACATTAAAGAAGTTTCTATATGGATAGAATTGTATTTAGTATTAAATCAAACTGCTCTACTTACAACATTTTTCATTTCAACCAATCAAAGTACATGTTTTAGATATAATTCTTTGTGTTTATGAATTGGAACAAACTTCTTTATAGTTATCAAAGGTACCAGGATTATAATTTAGTACGCCAGACGCGCGTTTCGTCTACATAAGACTCATCAGTAACGCTCACATCAAAATATTTATAAAACCAAACAAATACAAAGTTGAAGAGCATTGAGCTTAAGACAGTCGTAAGTCAAACGGCGCAAAAAAGATTTTCGGTAATAGTCAAATAGCGGAATTTCAGATTAATACATTGACTTTCAAGTTTACTACTTGCATTGGAAGATCGCACGTTCCTATTCACATTTCATGGTAAATGTCAATAATGTTGTTTAATACAAAACATTTACTTGCATATCAAAATTTTCAGAAATAATGAAATTCATTTACTTTTTTTTGATAATATTTGTACTTGAAGTTGAAATCAAAATGGCAATGCGTTATTGCCTATATCCAAGCTATTGTATGTAGTTTGACTTATGTATACCTATCTTTTGTAGTAAACAAGTATAAACTCAAACTAATTGTCCTTTGTCTCATCTTGTATAATGCCAATGCTATATTATATATATTTTTATAAATGAACATAACTAAATTGTGTATATTTTGTATCATGTACTTTTTTTAAATAAACGGATAAAACGATTGTTTCTTTCTTGAAACCATAAACCAAATTTAAAGAGCACCTGCAAATCATTCGACTTTCATGTAGTGATCGTTACATATCATACGGCAACGAGGTCCCATTCAGGAATGTAACATGGAAACATAATGATAATCGAAAATGCAAAATGAATAAAAGAAGTCAATAGTGGGTTTAAAGTAACCAAATCGACATAATTACAATAACAATTGTAACGAAATTATTCGTTTGATTGAAGATAATTTATGATAACCTTCTATTATTATTTATATTTTGCTGTATTTTCTCCAGAAAATTTTCATATTGCTTCCAATATAAGGTGTTTGCATTCTGCGTTATCTGACATTAAGGATATTGAAAGTATTGATCTCGTTTTATGATTGAAGAAGGAGAACAAAGTAAAATCACAAAAAAACTGAACTCCAAAGAAAATTCACAATGGAAAGTCCCTAATCTAATGTCAAAATCAAAGGTTAAAACACATCAAACGAATGGACAACAACTGTTGAAATGCGTAATATTTAATTGGAAGATAGGGATGTGCCTGCAGACGTTTGAATATGATTGGAAATCCTTTTTACGAACACATAATTATTATTTTACAGAATTTTACATAGGCTGTCGTATATTTTTTGAGCAAATCTGGACGTAAAGATGTTTTCGCTTTTAATCTTGGTGTACACAGATGTACAGATATAATTATTTACTAAACAATGAAGGAAAATGGTAGCAGAATAAGAAAAACAAATCTTTATTTTTTATTATTGCATCGAAATTGGTATTGTATTTTTTTTAATGTGTTTGTTTTTTTTCTTTTAAGTACTACATGTACCTCCTTATTAACTATATAGCTAGTAAGTGCCGTAGCTCAATACGTTTTAAATGGATGCTGATGATACAAGTTATCATAATTTGATATGAAAACCATAACAACTTCTCCTGTGATTCTAACGAAACGAAACACTTTTTTTCTCATTTTGGATTTCCAAATCACCTTTCCCTCGCAATAACCAACGAGATATAAATTTGTAATATTTTATGATTGAAGAAGGAGAAATGCGTAATATTTAATTTAAAATGTGTAATGCATGGTTAGCAGATTGGAAATACAAAAGTGCAGCTTTATACCATATCAATATCCTGGTTACAGCAATAACATTTTTATTTAGGAAATATGTGCCGAATAGAAAAAAGAATAGGGTTGACCGAACTTTGAATTTATTTATTATAAAAAGTTATAAAACGTATTAGTTACGTTATATATCTGCATATGCTCCCGCTCAATGTAGGTTTGAAAGCGCTGCAAAATACTATATTCAGTCTTCATTCTTGTGAATGACGACAGACATTGGATACACAAGATGGCGACATCAATTATTGACACAACTTTCTAGATGTGAGGAATTTGCATTATTCAATAATATATGCCAATGCTCATACAAAGTTTTGTAAAGAAATGAAAAACCAATGAGCTTCACCTCAAGCTATAAATACCCAACAAACACATTTAAAAGAGGGGCAAAAGAATCCAGAGGGACAGTCAAACTCATAGATCGAAAATAAAAAAACCAAACAGACATAAACTAGTACACACGACACAACATAGAACATAAAGACTAAGCAAACACAAACCCCAACAAAACTGGTGGTGATCTCATGCTCTGTAAGGATAAGCAGTGTGATATAATTTAAAACGTGGTGGCAACACCATTTTCTTAACGGACAACAAAGGAGAAAAAAATACCCAGAAGAAAGACGACTGCCAAACATAGTACCGATTAGATAACACAAGATTAGAGTATAACCCTTTTTGTAAACCATTTAATTGAATTTACATGAAATGTTGCAGTCATTTTTACTTATAATTTCGCCAGCAGAGATTATTCAGGCGAAGTTAAAAAAAAATTCAAAAGTAGCATTCGGTTTTTATATCAGCAAGGTATCAATTATGGCTAAACATTCATTTTACTATATTATGTTATTTGTGTCAAATTTAAAAAAAAAGAATAGTTCAGTATTTTACACGGGAGTCATTGAAGACAACATTGGTCAGGGTTAATTATCACGCCCCCGATTAAGGAAAAAGTTTGATATAATAGAAAACGAATATATATACAGTGATAGGTAAAGTAGACGTTTTTGGATATATTATCTCAATAGACAATAACTTAATTTAACTTAATATAAATGGAATGAATTCGAAGTCTTTTTTCATCACCTTCGTTTGGGTTCAAGTTTATTTCTTTAACAAACGGTTAATTATTCATTTGGATTAAAAAAAAACAGTTTAACACAGAAATGTAACAATATGTCACACTTGCCACAGTTTCACAATTTTACACAGAAAGTATAGAAAAAGGGCGATAGGAAAAAAATAATTTTAGTACTGACAATATTCATGAATATTTGCTACTGTATAATGAATTCCCTTAATAAATATCACATGCAGTCAATTGATATTTGTTCAATCCTAAATGTATCAATTTTGTAATCAGTCTAAACACTATCAGGAAAAATGTATAACGAAAATTTGACCCTAAGGAAAATAAAAATAAAAATGCAGTCCATAAAAACCGATAAAATCACACGTATTCAAACAGCAGGACAAGTGAAGCAATGCTACAATCTTCTTGACTTGATATAGAAATGTTAAAAGTAAATGGTGAACTAAACCGGTTTTTATAGCCAGCTAAATCCCCCATTTGTATAATAGATGTTTATAGTGTCATCTTTTGACAAAAAAAGGGTAAGCAAACCAAACGCACATAATAGAATCATGCTATAATTATTGGGACCCATCAGTCACAACTGTGTAGACAAACTTAACATAAATGCAACATACATGACATAAAACAAACATTCAAATTAATCAACAAAAACGCCAACAAAAAAACGTGTACAAAATAATGAAAGCCGATATCAGAATTATATGACGGATGACCTATGACAATGCTAATTTATAATACGGAAAATAAAGATATACATGTAGGACTCAAATCTATGGCAAATTCCTAATCTATGGCAAATGTGACGTTATAAACCCCAATCAACTCAAATCTATGGCTGATTTTTGTTTTCTCCAAATCAATGGCAGATCTTTTTCATAACGTCACAATTAAAAAACGCCATATTACATGGTCGCTGCCGAATACGACGGAACCGATGGATTTGATCACCATTTCAGATGAAGGTATTTTACTTGACATCATTTTGCAGATGGTTTAAAGGAAGATGTGGCCGTTTATCCAAAAGATGGACAAAATGAATAAAGACATCGATGGTTTTCAGTACCGAAAATTTTATAAAAGGATTTATAAAAAATATTTTACGTCTGGCAAAGTTTATAAACTGAAAGATCAAATTACCTGATACCAATTTGATTAGAATTGTCATCAAATAAAAACAATGATTAACTACAAAATAACATTATGTGAAAATTCAAACTGTTCATTTTTAGTTGTCTTATTTTTATATGAAATTCTGCCTTCTTGTTTATTCAGGGACTTCAACTAGTTGGTTTAATGAATGGGTTAAACAGGTACTATGCATTAGAAAATGATTATTTTTACCGGGCGCATCATTTAAATATTTCAGTCTGTATTAGGATATATGAATTCATCATTTATGAAATGTTTTGATTGACCATTATGGAAAGTTTATTTCACAAATGTTTATAGACATGCTCCCGTTGGTCGTATATATACTGCATTGTTTCCCATTTGCACAAAATTTACCATAGGTTTGGAAACAACAAAAATCCGCCATAGATTAGGAAATTACAAAATTTGCCATAGATAAGAGTTTAAAAAAATCTGCCATAGATTTCGGATGGCATTACGTCATTTTTACCATGATAAGGAATCTGCCATAGATTTGGAACCCACCATAGATTTGAGTCCTACATATATAACATTTAAGCAGAGACTCAACAAAGTCAAATAATAATATAACCAAATAGAATTAGTTGAACGAAAAGATACAACATGGATCTGACTAAATAGACGTACGCTACTACTAGAACAAGACTATTCTTACTATGCTAAAGATCTAGACGTCGTACTTGGACAGGTAACATTTGACACCTGAAGTACCCTATTGTAGCCCACTCTTACACTTTGGTAAACATAAATATCATTTTTAATATTATACCCGAGATATTTCTTTTTTCAATGCATGTATATTGTTACCAATTCATATCGAATAACAATTTGTATAAAACGCATTACATGATGAGTTAATTCATCTTTCTTTATTTCTTAATATGAATTGTGTATTGTAAACAAAAGTAAAATCAAGTTTGATAACCGATTTTTCCAAAAATGGCTTCGAAATAATAGTTAGACGAATTATTGAAACCAAGTTCAAGTCGAATCAACGTAGCTACACTCTTCTTCGATCCTTTACATTACTTAAGGGTGTACTTATGTGATGTTTTTAAAATTTGTGCCAGATGTTCGGACTCCTTGTGTTTTTCCTTCCGATATAGAGTAAATTTATTTTGCCCTATTAGACTCATTTTTCTTTCCATAATATACTTTAATAGCTCACTAAAGTTCATTTTCCAAAATCTAAGCAAATTCTTGATTTCTCTTCTTTTCATTTGAAACCCAAATAATACAAATGCAAATGTAAGGTAAAGGTCCGAGATAGCCTTTTCCCTCCATTTTTTAAAACTAAAATATCTCAAAAAGGAGCTCCATGACCTTTCAATATGTTAAGCTGATTTTGTTCTTTAACTGATGCTCTTTCGATTCAATTTTAATTTAATTTCTTGATTTTTTGAATTTCACTTCATTGAAATCATTAATTACCATGAAGAACATATTTTCTTTTCAAAATAATGGTTTCCTTTGATGTGTTTGAGCTTTTAAATTTGCCATTTAATTAGGACTAATATCTAGAAATTGACTATGAGGGTCTGTTGAAAACAAAATTTTACGTCAAAAGAGATGACTTCAGCTTCCCAATTGTGACCTTTCCACTTTCAAATAAAGAGTTCCAAATTTCAAAGTTGAAATCATCACTTCGTAAATTTAACAGACGTCATCATGAGTTGGTTGACCGTTATGGAATATCCGTTATACAGATTATATCGGACATGTTCCTTATCGTCGTAACTACAATCCCCTTCCCTTTTCACGAGTATGACTTTCTGAATTACACTATTTAGCGACTTAGTAATACCATGACCAACACGACGGGTGCTACATGTTGAGCCGGATCTGCTTACCCTTCCGTAGCACCTGAACCCCCCCCCCCCCCCCGTTTTCGGTGGAATTAGTGTTGTTGTTGTACCCCTGTTTGTGTGACATTTTGTTCACGCAACGTTGTCAATATAATGTAATTTTATTCGAATGTCGTACAAATGAGAGGGTTCGTTTCTGTGTGTGTTGCATTTTAATGTTGTGTCGTTTGTTTTCTCTTATTTTTGAGATATTAAGATAAGACGTGGTACGGTACTTGTTTATCCCAAATTCATGTATTTGGTTTAGATGTTATATGTGTTATTCTCGTGGGATTTTGTCTGATGCTTGGTCCGTTTCTGTGTGTGTTGCGTTTTGGTGTTGTGTCGTTGTTCTCCTCTTATATTTAATACGTTTCCCTCGGTTTTAGTTTGTTTCCCCGATTTTGTTTTTTGTCCATGGATTTATGAGTTTTGAACAGCGGTATACTACTGTTGCCTTTCTTTAGCGCTATAAAACCCGGTTCAATCCACCATTTTCGACATTCAAAATGCCTGTACAAAGTCAAAAATATGACAGTTTTGTTTATTCGTTTGATGTGTTTTATCATTTGTTTTTGCCATTTGATTAGGGACTTTCTGTTTTGAATTTTCCTCGGAGTTCAGTATTTTTGTGCTTTTACTTTTAATGACCATCACATTGCTTGCTACTCGATCAATTTAACCGGTTGACAACGGTCTACGCCGAGCATGTACCGTAAACGAACAGATAGAAACAAGTGATTAGTCCAAAAGCAGCCGCTCTAAGGAGAACACCTTTTTACAGAAGCAAGTCCAACTTCAAATAGGATTTTTTTTATCATTATTTTATTGTACAGACAAATGTTTGCCCGTTTTTACCATTGCAAACAAGTAAACGATTTTCTATTTCGTCGTAAAATATTGCTCTGGGATCTTTAAGTCCGGTTAATTCGTTAAGTAGTTCTCTAAATCGTTTACCATTATCTGAAATTACAAGAACTTTGTTTGAATCTGCGCATGTTACGTATGTATTTCCATACTGGTCTGTTGTAATACCAAGTGGATACCTCATCATTATTTCATTTTTAAAAGACCATATTTCTTCACCGTTCTTGTCGGAACAGTAAACAGTTTGTTTTTCGTAGTCAGCATAATAAAGTTTATCTCTATATACAGATAGAAAGGCAACATCGTTCGTGTTCACCGGAATTGCTGAAATACAAGCTAGATCTCCTGCCAATTCAACGCAAAGTATCCTGGTCTTTCCAACTGCGTATAAGTACCTACCATCATATGATAACCCGTAGCAATTTTCCATGAAAGTGATTGTCTTTTCAATCTGTTGAGTTTGTATGTTAAAAATACCAACCACGTTGCTATTTTCATAGGAAAAAGCAAGTCTTTCCAAATCAACGACTGCCATATATTTTACGTTGCCAAATATAGGTTGATATCTGACAAACTCTCCTTCGGATGTGTATATGACAAGATTGTTACTGTCAGTCCATTTGAAAACTAACTGTCTATTCGGCAAGACAACTGCGCTCCAAATTTTCGAGTTTTCTGTTTGCGACTTAGAAACAATTATCTTTAATACATTCTGTATTTCTAAATATTCTATCGGTTTTAAGACTGGAACAGAAACATGCGACTGAACTTTCTGAAGTTTTTTTGGTTGAAATGCTATAAGTTTTTGGTCATTTTGAACATGGCCAAGCAATTTAACTTCCGATAGAAAAGTCTGAAATGGGACTGCTAACTGGAGTTCTTTCAAAATAGAAATAGACTCCTCAGTTACGGATTTTACCTCTTCAATTTGATCGTTTAATTCGTTAGAAATCTTACGGATGCCCAAAAATATCTGAGTATCAGACGCGTAACTTTCTATACCATTTAGTTTATCTCTTAAATCTCTAATTTTTTTCAGTTTATCTTGAAATTCTATAATTCGGCTGCCTATTTTGCCAGAAATATCTTTCTCCTGTGCTTCAACCGTATTGAAAAATTCGGCTTCAATGTCTCTTAGTTTCCCAATAATACTCTGAACAACTTTTGAACCTTTACCTTTTAAAAATTTGCAAGCGTTCTGATTCGCTATCTGTTCTTTTTTGTGGTTATCAATTAACTCTTGAAAATTTCGAATCACGTCCTCAAGATCTTGACTTATTGTCTCTTTTGTTACCGATGATTTAACCCCGTCTGCTGCTTCTGAGATTGGCAACCAACCAGTGCACTGACTATGTTTTGTCTGAATGCATTTGATACAAACCACTTCGTCATGTAAAGGGCAAAAATATTCCGAAGGTTTGTCATGCTGCTCACATCTGTGAACTTCTGACATATCGAACATAATTCCTTTCAGAGCATTAATGTCTTCTATTGAAATGACGTTGTGATTTCTTGAGACCTTCAAACTTCTATGCGCTTCAAAACATGTCAAACACAAAGCCTCTGTACAATCTGTACACCATTTTACTGCTGTCTTTGTTTCATGTTTATAGTCACACGGACCACAATTTAATGTTTTTTCATTTGCCATCATGTTGATAAATCTTCTTCACATGTGCATACAACCTCTAAAACTGAAAAAAAACCATTCATGATCAGGCACTTAAACATATTTAATCTAAACATTAGTGAAAAAACATATATTTAATCAAATGTAGTTTGATTGCAATTAAATATATAATCCACCAGATATCAAAATTACGTACACGATAGGTTACTATATAGCCTTCAACGTTGAGCAAAACCCATATCACAAAGTCAGCTATAAATGACCCGATATGATTAAACGCAAAACAAATCAAACGAAAAATCAAACGGCTTGAATTATAATGAAATAATAAACAACAAATAAACCACAACGCAACAAACGACAACCACTAGATAGCAGGGATTAATATCTCGAAATGAAAAAAAAAAAGAAAAAAAAAGGATCATTTCAAAATTTTTATTCAGCAACAAATATTTCGATGCAACCAACATCGGCAGTATTCTTCATAAAACACCACTTCAATTGGTCAAAATTACCTCATTTCGTTAAAAATCAGTCTGTACCTATCATTTCGTATATTTTGACCAAACCAATTACAACAAAAATCTTCAATTACAAACATGTGTTGCAGGTTCTAATACAATATTGATGACTTCAAGTATAAACCTTCTTATGACACCTATAGATGCTAGATCCTCATTTACATTGTATATATTATCGAATGATACATGACTGTGAGTTCGTTAACACAAATTATAATGACAAAACTTGTATATGTCCTTTTTACATCTTTAAACCTTAAATGTTGAATAAAGCCTTTCATTCTCCATGACAATTATGGTGTTGTCCCCGCAGATACAGCCAACATAGTAATCAGGGTACCATGATTATAATTAAATACGTCAGACGCGAGTTTCGTCTACACAAAACGCATCAGTGATCGCTCAGATTAAAATAGTTGTAAAGCCAAATTGTACAAAGTTGAAGACCATTGATGACCATTTTTGGGTGTATATTACATTACATAAACTGGTTGATAAATTAATTAGGAATTGAAAATTCACATGGAAAGTCAACATATACAATCTGAAAGTGTTAAAATAAAAATGCTAAATAAATGGTAAAAAAACAAACAAAAAAGAACTCCGAGGAAAATCTTTAACGGAAAGTCCTTCAGTTAATCTCAAAACAAAAAGCTCAAACATATCAAACGAATGTATAACAACTGTCATCTCCTGACTTGAAACCGGCATTTTCTTATGTCGAAAATGGTAGCTTATCCGGCTAGCTAGCTAAACCTCTATATAACAGGCGCATAAAATTACATTGTACTGACACAATTCGTAAAAAAACCCAAACAGATATATATAATAAGTAAAAATGTCCAAAATTGGGGTACAGCAGTTAACATTGTCTTAAAATCTTTATCATTATAAAACAATCACCTGTGTCAAAAGAAAAAAACCTAAATGTCAAATTGACAAAGCACAAAGCTTAAATGGAAGACAAGAATACAAATAAGCATATTAAAAGATTTATCTGTTGTGTGTACTGCAGTGGAACATTTATTTTAGTACTATTTTTCTACTAAAAAAATCTTCCTCATATGAAACTTTGTTTAGTCACAAATAAGCCAGATTTAACATATTCCAAGATATCAAGAAAAATATTTTCAGAAATTATACATTGTTCTCCTGTTAGCTCGGGCTTGACTTCAAAATTGAAATCAATGACGGGCACAGAATAAAACGAAACGAAGTGTCTGTATTGTCATCTCTTGTGGACTCATTGAAAGAAAACCAAGTAAAAATAAATATCAGAAAACAAACGAGAAACTGGAAATACTGACAACGGTAATATGAGTTAGATAACTTCTGTTACAGTAGCACTTGAAAAAGTCATTTTCATTTCTGACTAATCGGAAGTAAGATAGTTTACCTTATATCTACTTCAGACGTGACATGTACACTGTACAAGCACTGTACACATTTATAAAACGACTGACAAGAAAATATTCGCTTCCTCATACTCATACAATTTATATAGTGTTTGTTTGGTGTCTATTTATAATATTTTACCTTTTCTTCTACGTTTAATCCATTACAAAATGATTACCGATATATCTGATTAATTTCTATTACGTCCATTTGAATGTAAAATACTAAGGTAAGCAAATTCTGTCAATATTGGGTGTTTTTCACATTACATAATAATCAAGTACTTGTAGTTTGAAGAGATATTAAATTATAGTAGTTTGTTTTATTGAATTTATAATATGTATTGTCTGTGTCTTGTTTTGGGTGACTTTAATATACTTAATACACATTTTTTGTGCCTGTTTTAAAAATGTCATGTAATAATCTAATGAGTATACGTATTAGATACAAACATTTAAAAAAAAAAAATATTTCAATATAGGCCCTTCGAGGCACGCGGTAACGTCCAATTTCTTGTTCATGTGATAGCGTTATATAACGTCTACGCGCGATTTTGAGAAATATTGTTATTTATTTATTTAAAAAGTATTTGACATAATAATTATCATAAAAATGTTTCCGTCGGCTATTTGTACCTTTTTTTTACTGATAAGTACTGAAACAGGTTTTTATTTTTAAACAGTATTGTAACAATGTGATCTGTGGGGTCATCGTTTTCTCATTTACTAAACTGTTATTACACCTTTATAATAATTCATTAATGTATATTTAGACATATATAAGTATAAAATGTGATTAAGATGAATTGCAAAAAGCAATAAAGACATTGCACCATGCAATATTTATCAAATAAAAAGTGTTACTAATATTTTAGCGCACATTCCATATATCAGGAAATCTAATCTAATTTAAAAAACAAAAATGTTTACGTGTAGACAAGATATAATTAGAAATAATTCAGAAAACGGAAGCTCTACAAAGAATATCTTATCATAAAATGGATCAAAATAAACTCGTATAATGGACATAAAAACATGCTCAAAGAGGAAAAATGATATTCATTCGTATAAATACATCAACTTCAAAAACAAAGTTACAAAATCGTCTACATTATCAAACTTTGACAACTATGTTTATTACATCTTACAGCTTGAGCAAAACTCATATTGATAGGCAGTCATTAGGCTCCTGACATGACAAAACGTAAAACAATTCAAACTCGAAAAACGAAAACCTTGATACGTTCATACATACAAAGTTGTATCAATGTCCCTGGTATAATACGATGTAGCTAAAATTGATCAAACGCAATTAAATCATCTATAGTTAATTTTCAAGTGCATTTAGGACCAGACTATCCAAATCAATCTGAACTCTGGTACACATTTATTTTTTTCATACAAGGACAGTTATCAACACTATTGTACGTTTACTTCTTTAAGGTTTGCAATGAAAACAACAAAAGTTGAAACCAAGTTTAATCCACCATTTGCTATATAAGGAAAAGACAAATATGTAACTCTGTCGTGTAATGTTGTCATTTTAATGTTATAATAAACACTGCCATTAAAGCGGGAGGTTTGAAATGCCACAAAACCAGGTTCAACCCTCCCTTTTTCATAAAATGCCCTGTACCAAGTCAGGAAAATGGCCATTGTTACATTATATTTCGTTTCTGTGTGTGTTACATTTCACTGGTGTGTCTCTGTTGTGTCGTAATTCTCTTATATTTGATACGATTCCCTCAGTTTTAGTTTGTAACTCGGATTTGTTTTTTCTCTATCGATTTATGAATTTTGAACAACGGTTTACTACTGTTGCCTTTATTTATGTACCAAGTCAGAGATATGAGAGTTGTTTTCCATTTGTTTGATGTGATTGAGCTTTAATTTTGCCATTAAATAAAGGTATTTCCGTCCTGAATTTTTCCCTGGAGTGAGGTATTTTTGTTACTTGATTTTCATATATCGTAAACCGATTAAGATATAATTCTAGGTTAAAAAATAAAAAAAAAAAAACACATAGAGAATGAAATACACATCAAAAAGTCAGGAGACCAGATTTTTTCTGATTGGTTACTACTATACACGAATCATCCACCATACGAATCTACATTCAGTCCATATTGCACAGGAAAACTGGAATAGGATACAACTGGTAAAATGTCAGATATATCTTTACTGATAATCATGTCGTTGTTGAACTGAGATGTCGACAAATCGTATCGGTCCCCATTTTGTGGTGGTGACTGTAAAACGTATTTAATGTTGAGTTAGTGTTGTTACCATTAAGAAAGACGTTTCGTCAACTGTCCTTCTTCAGCCTCCTTTTTTTCCTCTTAATTAAATGGTAGACATTTTTCCTTCCACAATCATTAAGATGTCACAAGTGTAATTCCTTGGAACCTTTATGACGACACCGTTCTTAAACATTGATTAAAAAAATATCGAACTCTGAAGAAAAACCAAAACGTAGAGTTCTTATCAAATGGCGAAATTAAGGAGCTCAAACACATCAAAACGAATGGATATAAAGTGTCGTATTCCTGAAATGCGCAATTATTTTGCTCAAACATAACCTGTATTGTAATAGTTATTCGTTAGAACCAGAAGATGATATTAGTGTAGGTGGATCATTAATGATTACTTAACGAACATGCAACTATAGTCTAAAACTCCCGTTGGCATCAGTAACATTCGGTTCGTATACCTACTAATTCTCAGTAAGTGTTAAAACATCTAATTAGTATGGTTCATTATACGTGTCAAAATAAATTAGCTTATACAATTATGTATTTTTCTTTGTACAATTACAGGTAAAATATCTAGAGAGTGCATGTATTGTTTCTTTGTGCACTTCATCTCTTTAAAAAACACAAATATTCAATAACCAGGGATAGAAATAGTTGTTTCAGTACTGAAAATCTGACTCATTGAAGAAAACATTTACATGGCTAAGTACACCTCCCCCGATTTACGAAACGAAAAATAGCTCAAATTAATCTATATCCTGTACAAATCTGCAAGTCGTATTATATCATAAACCAACAGAGTTTTTTTAACAGTGGAATGTCATATGGTATAGATCGATTATGTATGGTATAACATTTGATACAAAAACAAAACAATTAGGTAATGCATTATATATTGTAAAATGAATAGTTTAAAGATACACTAGGTTCTAGGCATCTATAAGCGCTTGTACCTGACCTAAAGGCTTGACAGAGATGTAGAAAAATTGACATACCGGAATATTTCTACATCTAAAAGACAAGACATTGCTGCAGGTCAGATCGGAACAGAAAATCTACACTCTGGGCCAGTAATTAAATAGTTCAACACTTTATGTGCGTTATTTAAGCCGTACAATCATTCTATCGTTTGTAAAATTGGCCTGGTAGATCTTAAAATATCTATTTCTATACAGTATAACACCTGTTTCGATTTGCAATATACTTTTTACATACTACGTCCCAAACTCAACATTTTGCGGAATCGAATTAATAAAACTGTTGATTGTGTTCTGAACCAGAATATGAATGAAATATTTGTCACTGTATGTTAGCTAACAAACAACTCCATTTTAATGGTTTAATACTAGTTATGTTTTGGGACAATTTATAATTTGCTGTTTGGTGGGCGACAAGGCTCCGTGTTGAAGACCGTACTTTGACCTATAATGGTTTACTTTTATAAATTGTGAGATGGATAGAGAGTTGTCTTATTGGCACTCATACCTCATTTTCATATATCTATAAGCAAGAATATTCGTTTTACGTTTTGTGACCTTAGAATCTTCAGTATATTTCTCAAGGACACGTATTACACGCAAAAAGAATAAGTTATAGTCCACTCTGCAGCTTTAAAACCTGATTCTTCTGAGTAATGACCGCCTAATATGTTCGTGAAGTTCAATGTAAAAAATTTAAAAAATGCATTACGTTACTCATGAGACCTTTGTATATTCGTTTTACGCAGTGTAATATATCAAACGACAATGCCATGTTGACCTGTGCAACAATGTTACATGTTCTTACATCGGACTCGGACTTCTTTCAAACTAGGTTTTACTGTGCGTATTGCTGTGTTTTTTTTAATTCTACATTGGCTATATATGTATAAGGGAGGGTTGAGATCTCACAAAGATTGTTTCAAACCCTCCAGATGTTTGCCTTTGACCAAAATCAGGAGCATCTTGCCTTTGTTATTTTTGTGAGTATTGTATGTTTTTTTACTTTTTGTCAATTTATATTTTAAGAGTTTAGTAACATGTAGTGTGACGTTCATTTGCACTGAACTAGTAAACATTTTTGAGAAAGAGGTCAACTGAAGACCGCCTCCAGGTGGGGAATTTCTCTCTGTGCTGACGACCCATTGGTGGCTGCTTTCTGTTCTTCAGCATGTTTAGTCGTTTTGTTGTCTCTTTGAAACATTTCCAATTTTGTTTCTCAATTTTGTTAGACACCATTTATATTTTGCAGAGAAGGTGATTTAAAAGGCATAATTGAGGTAATAAAACTGCCAGTAATAATCAAGTGAATTATTTATGTTCAATAAAAACTTAATACATAATACGTAAGCAGTAGATTGTTCGTGAATATGAATAAGACGGCTCCTTTTTTACCCATACTTCATATGTATGTGTATGCTTTTCCACATAAAAACTGTAACACAATAGTGTTGTTCTAACACATACATGTACAAAACTATTTACAATTTTTCCTACACTTAAACAATTCGGTCAATCAAGCAATCAAGTTAATTTGATTTAAAAAAAATTAACGATACTGACAAAAATGTGTCAAAATTTAAAAAAAAAGAGGATGTGGTATGATTTCCAATGAGACAACTCTCCAAAAGAGACCACGTGACACAGAATTTAACATCTATGGGTCATCGCACGGCCTTCAATAATGACCAAAGTCCATATACCGCATTGTCTGCCATAGAAGGCCTGAATGACAAATGTAAAACTATTCAAACGAAAAAAAATACGGCCTAATTTAAGAAAAAAAAAACGACCAAAAGTATGCTACGCATCAACAAACAAGAAACCACTGAATTAAATGCTTCTGAAAAGCCAATATGTAAACAAGCAACCACTGAATTACAGGCTTCTGAAAATCCAATATATAAGCAAGCACTGTATTTAACCTAAATGCTTATTATATAAAGACTTAGGACACGTTTACAGATATGGACATTATTAAAGTTTTTGGTAAAACAATACCAACACGATATTTTTAATATCATACCCGTAGTCAGGGGTCGGGGGGGGGGGGGGGGGCGGGGGGGTGGTTAAGGACGAACCACCTTCCCCCTTGATTAGCAAACTACGTTCGCGATTGTGTTTACTTGTTGATTCATTGGTTATCTTTGAAATGACCAGTAGCAAGTATTTCAATGATACTAAGTACAACTAAATTTTAGAATAAATTAAAAAATGTTATTTTTATTCGAATGTACACAATAACGCTTGACCATTTTGAGTATTGCAAGCAAGTAAACGATTTTCCATTATGTCGTAAAATATGGCTCTAGGCTCTTCAATGCCGTTAGACGCGTTCAGTATTTCTTTATATTGTCTTCCATCAGCTGAAATCACAAGAACGTTGTTTGATTTTGTACATGCTACGTATGCATTTCCGTACCGGTCTGTCGTGATACCATTAGGAAACTTCATTAATTCATTTTTAAAAGACCATATTTCTTCTCCGTTTATGGAACAACAGTTAACTGTGTTACTAGTTGTGTCAGCATAGTAAAGTTTATCTTCCTTGACAGAGAGATGGTAAACAGTATCTACGTTTAATTCCACTGTTGATATACGCAAACGATCATCTAACAAATCAACACAAAATATTGCTGTTCTCCCAACTGTGTATAAGATATGTGTACTACTATCATATGACACTCCATAACAAGTTTCATTGAAGGTGATTTTCTTTTCAGTTTGTTGTGTCTGCATGTTAAATATACTGACGACTCTGCTTTTTTCACGGGAGTAGGCAACTCTTTCTGAGTCAACAACTGTCATATATTTGACGTTGTCAGCTTCAGACTGATACCTAACAAAAATTCCGTCTGTGGTGTATATGTCAAATTTATCACTATCAGCCCGTTTAAAAATTAACTGTTTGTTTGACAAGACAAGCGCGCTTACAAGTTTCGAGCTTTTTGAAACATTAATCTTTACAATATTCTGTATTTTCATATCTTCTATTGGGTTTAAAACCGAGACAGAAACATGAGACTGGATTTTCTGGAGTGTTGTTGTTTTAAAAGCTATATGCGTGCGATCATTTTTTACATGACCTATCAATGAAACTTCCGATAAAAAAGATGTGACTGAGTCTGCTATCTGGAGTTCCTTCATAACCACAATAGGATTCTCTGTAACAGATTTTATTTCTTCAAAAGCATCACATAATTCTGTAGAAATTTTACGGATGCCCAAAAACATATGAGTATCGGATGCATAGCCTTCAAAAGCGTTCATTCTCACTTTCAACTCTTGAACTTTTTGCAGTTTACCCTGGAGTTCTAATATCCTACTGCCTATGTTGCTGGATATTTCTTTGTGCTGTAAATCGACAGTTTTGACAAATTCGGCTTCAAGGTTTTTGACTTTCTGAATTATACTCTGAACAAGTTTTGATGCTTCATCTTTCAAATTGATGCATGCATTCTGATTGTTAATTCTTTCTGTATCGTGATTATCAATCAACTCTTCGACGTTTCTAACAACGTCTTCGAGATCCGTACTGATTATCTCTTTCGTTACAGATGATTTTACACCATCTGCTGCTTCTGAAATTGGCAACCAGCCAGTACACTGGCAATGTTTGGTCTGTATGCATTCAATACAAACTACATCATCATGTAAATTGCAAAAATATTCCGAAGGTTTGTCATGCTGCTCACATCTTTGAATTTCTGATATATCCAACATAATTCCTTTCAGAGCATCAATGTCTTCTATTGAAATGACGTTGTGATTTCTTGAGACCTTAAAACTTTTATGCGCTTCAAAACATGTCAAACACAAAGCCTCTGTACAATCTGTACACCATTTTACTGCTGTCTGTGTTTCATGTTTGTAGTCACATGGACCGCAATTAAATGTTTTTTCGGACGCCATCGTGTTGGTAAATCTTCTTCACAGGTGCATACAACCTCTAAAACTGAAAAAAAAAATTCATGATCAGGCACTTAAACATATTTAATCCAAACATTAGTGAAAAAATATATATTTAATAAAATGTAGTTTGATTGCAATTAAATCTATAATCCACCAGATATCAAAATGACGTAAACGATACTTAATTAGGTTACTATATAGCCTTCAACGTTGAGCAAAACCCATATCACAAAGTCAGCTATAAATGACCCGACATGATTAAACGCAAAACAAATCAAACGAAAACTCGAACGGCTTAAATTATAATGAAATAATAAACAAACAAATAAACCACAACGCAACAAACGACAACCACTAGATAGCAGGGACCAATCTTTCGAAAAGGAAAAGATTAAAAGAAAAAAAGGATCATTTCAAAATTATTATTCAGCAACAAATATCTCGATGCCACCAACATCGGCATTATTCTTTATAAAACACCAGTTCAATTGGTCAAATAAATAAACTCATCATAGATACCAAGACTAAATTTTGTGTATACGCCAGACAATACCTCTTTTCTTTAAAGATCAGTCTGTACTTATCATTTCGTATATTTTGACCAAACCAATTACAACAAAATTTTTTAATTACAAACATGTGTTGCAGGATCTAATAAAATATTGATGACTTCAAGTATAAACCTTCTTATGACACCTTTGCTAGATCCTCATTTACATTGTATATATTATCGAATGATTCACAAATGATTCATGGCTGTGAGTTCGTTAACACAAATTATAATGACAAAACTTGTATAGGTCCTTTTTACATCTTTAAACTTTAAATATTGAATAAAGCCTGTCCATCCTGCATGACAATTATGGTGCTGTCCCCGCAGATACAGCCACAATAGTTACCAAAGGTACCATGATTATAATTAAATACACCAGACGCGCGTTTCGTCTACACAAAACTCATCAGTGACGCTCAGATCAAAATAGTTGTAAAGCCAAATTGTACAAAGTTGAAGAGCATTGAGGACCATTTTTGGGTGTATATAACATTACATTAACTGGTTGATAAATTAATTAGGATTTGAAAATTCACCTCGAAAGTCAACATATACAATCTAAAAGTGTTAAAAAAATGCGAAATAAATGGTAAAATAACAAGAAAAATACTAACTCCGAGGAAAATCTTTAACGGAAAGTCCTTCAGCCAATCTCTAAACTAAAAGCTCAAACATATCAAACGAATGGATAACAACTGTCTGACTTGGAACCGGCATTTTCTTATGTCGAAAATGGTAGCTTAGCCGGCTAGCTAGCTAAACCTCTATATAACAGGCGCATAAAATTACATTGTACTGACACAATTCGTGAAAAAAACAACAGATATAATAAGTAAAAATGTCCAAAATTGGGGTACAGCAGTCAACATTGTCTTAAAATCTGTATTCTTATAAACACAATCACCTGTGTCAAAAGAAAAAAAAATGTCAAATTGACAAAGCACAAAGCTTAAATGGCAGACAAGAATACAAATAAGCATATATAAAGATTTATCTGTTGTCTGTACTGTAGTGGAATATTTATTTTAATAAAATTTTTCTACTAAAAAAATCTTCGTCATATGAAACTTTGTTTTGTCACAAATAAGCCAGATTTAACATTATCCAAGATTTAAAGAAAAATATTTTCAGAAATTATACATTGTTCTCCTGCTAGCTCGGGCTTGACTTTAAAATTGAAATCAATGACGGACACAAAATAAAACGAAACGAAGTGTTTGTATTGCCATCTCTTGTGGACTCATTAAAAGAAAACCAAGTAAAAATAAATATCACAAAACAAACGAGAAACTGGAAATACTGAAAAAGGTAAAATGAGTTAGATAACTACTGTAACAGTTACAGTAGTACTTAAAAAGGTCATTTTCATTTCTGACTAATCGGAAGTAAGATAGTTTACCTTATATCTTCTTTAGACGTGTACACTGTACAAGCACTGTACACATTTATAAAACGACTGACAAGAATATATTCGCTTCCTCATACTCATGCAATTCATATAGTGTTTGTTTGGTGTCTATTTATAATATTTTACCTTTTCTTCTACGTTTAATCCATTATAGATATATCTAAATAATTACTATTACGTCCCTTTGAATGTAAAATACTACGGTAATCAAATACTGTCAATATTGGGTGTTTTTCACATTACATAATAATCAAGTACTTGTAGTTTGAAGAGATATTAAATTATAGTAGTTTGTTTTATTGAATTTATAATATGTATTGTATGAGCTCTTGTTTTGGGTGACTTTAATATACTTAATACACATTTTTTGTGCCTGTTTTAAAAATGTCATGTAATAATCTAATGAGTATACGTATCAGATACAAACATTTAAAAAAAAAAACTTCAATATAGGCCCTTCGAGGCACGCGTTAACGTCCAATTTCTTTTTCATGTGATAGCGTTATATAACGTCTACGCGCGATTTTGAGAAATATTGTTATTTATTTATTTAAAAAGTATTTGACATAATAATTATCATAAAAATGTTTCGGTCGGCTATTTGTACCTTTTCTCACTGATTAGTACTGAAACAGGTTTTTATTTTTAAACAGTATTGTAACAATGTGATCTGTGGGGTCATCGTTTTCTCATTTACTAAACTGTTATTACACCTTTATAATAATTCATTAATGTATATTTAGACATATATAAGTATAAAATGTGATTAAGATGAATTGCAAAAAGCAATAAAGACATTGCACCATGCAATATTTATCAAATAAAAAGTGTTACTAATATTTTAGCGCACATTCCATATATCAGGAAATCTAATCTAATTTAAAAAACAAAAATGTTTACGTGTAGACAAGATATAATTAGAAATAATTCAGAAAACGGAAGCTCTACAAAGAATATCTTATCATAAAATGGATCAAAATAAACTCTTATAATGGACATAAAAACATGCTCAAAGAGGAAAAATGATATTCATTCGTATAAATACATCAACTTCAAAAACAAAGTTACAAAATCGTCTACATTATCAAACTTTGACAACTATGTTTATTACATCTTACAGCTTGAGCAAAACTCATATTGATAGGCAGTCATTAGGCTCCTGACATGACAAAACGTAAAACAATTCAAACTTGAAAACCGAAAACCTTGATACGTTCATACATACAAAGTTGTATCAATGTCCCTGGTATAATACGATGTAGCTAAAATTGATCAAACGCAATTAAATCATCTATAGTTAATTTTCAAGTGCATTTAGGACCAGACTATCCAAATCAATCTGAACTCTGGTACACATTTATTTTTTTCATACAAGGACAGTTATCAACACTATTGTACGTTTACTTCTTTAAGGTTTGCAATGAAAACAACAAAAGTTGAAACCAAGTTTAATCCACCATTTGCTATATAAGGAAAAGACAAATATGTAACTCTGTCGTGTAATGTTGTCATTTTAATGTTATAATAAACACTGCCATTAAAGCGGGAGGTTTGAAATGCCACAAAACCAGGTTCAACCCTCCCTTTTTCATAAAATGCCCTGTACCAAGTCAGGAAAATGGCCATTGTTACATTATATTTCGTTTCTGTGTGTGTTACATTTCACTGGTGTGTCTCTGTTGTGTCGTAATTCTCTTATATTTGATACGATTCCCTCAGTTTTAGTTTGTAACTCGGATTTGTTTTTTCTCTATCGATTTATGAATTTTGAACAACGGTTTACTACTGTTGCCTTTATTTATGTACCAAGTCAGAGATATGAGAGTTGTTTTCCATTTGTTTGATGTGATTGAGCTTTAATTTTGCCATTAAATAAAGGTATTTCCGTCCTAAATTTTTCCCTGGAGTGAGGTATTTTTGTTACTTGATTTTCATATATCGTAAACCGATTAAGATATAATTCTAGGTTAAAAAATAAAAAAAAAAACACATAGAGAATGAAATACACATCAAAAAGTCAGGAGACCAGATTTTTTCTGATTGGTTACTACTATACACGAATCATCCACCATACGAATCTACATTCAGTCCATATTGCACAGGAAAACTGGAATAGGATACAACTGGTAAAATGTCAGATATATCTTTACTGATAATCATGTCGTTGTTGAACTGAGATGTCGACAAATCGTATCGGTCCCCATTTTGTGGTGGTGACTGTAAAACGTATTTAATGTTGAGTTAGTGTTGTTACCATTAAGAAAGACGTTTCGTCAACTGTCCTTCTTCAGCCTCCTTTTTTTCCTCTTAATTAAATGGTAGACATTTTTCCTTCCACAATCATTAAGATGTCACAAGTGTAATTCCTTGGAACCTTTATGACGACACCGTTCTTAAACATTGATTAAAAAAATATCGAACTCTGAAGAAAAACCAAAACGTAGAGTTCTTATCAAATGGCGAAATTAAGGAGCTCAAACACATCAAAACGAATGGATATAAAGTGTCGTATTCCTGAAATGCGCAATTATTTTGCTCAAACATAACCTGTATTGTAATAGTTATTCGTTAGAACCAGAAGATGATATTAGTGTAGGTGGATCATTAATGATTACTTAACGAACATGCAACTATAGTCTAAAACTCCCGTTGGCATCAGTAACATTCGGTTCGTATACCTACTAATTCTCAGTAAGTGTTAAAACATCTAATTAGTATGGTTCATTATACGTGTCAAAATAAATTAGCTTATACAATTATGTATTTTTCTTTGTACAATTACAGGTAAAATATCTAGAGAGTGCATGTATTGTTTCTTTGTGCACTTCATCTCTTTAAAACACACAAATATTCAACAACCAGGGATAGAAATAGTTGTTTCAGTACTGAAAATCTGACTCATTGAAGAAAACATTTACATGGCTAAGTACACCTCCCCCGATTTACGAAACGAAAAATAGCTCAAATTAATCTATATCCTGTACAAATCTGCAAGTCGTATTATATCATAAACCAACAGATTTTTTTTAACAGTGGAATGTCATATGGTATAGATCGATTATGTATGGTATAACATTTGATACAAAAACAAAACAATTAGGTAATGCATTATATATTGTAAAATGAATAGTTTAAAGATACACTAGGTTCTAGGCATCTATAAGCGCTTGTACCTGACCTAAAGGCTTGACAGAGATGTAGAAAAATTGACATACCGGAATACTTCTACATCTAAAAGACAAGACCTTGCTGCAGGTCAGATCGGAACAGAAAATCTACACTCTGGGCCAGTGATTAAATATTTAAGCCGTACAATCATTCTATCGTTTGTAAAATTGGCCTGGTAGATCTTAAAATATCTATTTCTATACAGTATAACACCTGTTTCGAATTGCAATATACTTTTTACATACCACGTCCCAAACTCAACATTTTGCGGAATCGAATTAATAAAACTGTTGATTGTGTTCTGAACAACCAGAATATGCATGAAATATTTGTCACTGTATGTTAGCAAACAAACAACTCCATTTGAATGGTTTTACACTAGTTATATTTTGGGACAATTTATAATTTGCTGTTTGGTGGGCGACAAGGCTCCGTGTTGAAGACCGTACTTTGACCTATAATGGTTTACTTTTATAAATTGTGAGATGGATAGAGAGTTGTCTTATTGCCACTCATACCTCATCTCCTTATACAGACATGATTCTGGCATTTAAAAAAAAAAACTGAAAATTTTGAATTACAAAACACTGACTCACGAAGTGAGTCAATGCACCTCGCGAAGCGAGGTGCCCTTACGGCGAGGGGTCTGGGGGCCGCTTAAGGCCCCCAGAAGCTCTGGGGTAAAATGGTGCAAAATCCTGGATTCTGGCCTCTCTCCTGGCACTAAATTTGAAAGCTGGAAAACATCATTTTACAGTGCATTTTTTAAATAAATTTCTTTTTTTTGCAAAAAATTTCAAAGAAAAGTAGAAAATAATATAATATGTGAATATTTAACATAAGCCATGAAGAACCTGAATCATCCTGTTTTCTATATATTTGTTCTGGTTTAGGTTAAAACTCTTATTTAAAAAATAATAATGAACTGATGGTTACTTACAAAATATCAACATCCATAGTCTCACATACAATGTAGACAGAGCCACATTTAATTTTTTATACAACACTAGGCAATCCATCAAAGACAAGGCAAAACTTCTTTAAAAGAGTATGTACAATCTCCATTTTATATAAAAACAGTGTTAACATCATATATACAGATATATATACACATATGTACATGAATGTTCATCCTAGTTTTTCTTTGCAATACTTGACCCTCTTGCAATACATTGCTGATGAGTTTTTCTTGCTTTCTTGGCTGCTTTAGCACACAGTTCTTTAGCTTTCCTCTTTGTAACCATTGCTGTCTTTGTTGTTACATTCAACCTCTTCTTTTTCTCTTCTAGAGCACTTCTTTTCATCTCTAACTCAAGCTTATATTGCTTGCATGATGTCCTCATGTTTCTAACAAGTTTTGGATCTATGCCTTCATGAAGAAAATCTTTCTTGTTGTGAAAGGTAATTGCACCCTTTTCACAGGCTTTGAGACTATACTTAATGTTTTGAATTGCATTGTATGTCTCAATATTGATTCTTCCAGACTTATTGTCTATGATGTCATTCATGATGTTGAAGGAAGATTCTACTTGAGGCCCATGAAAACATGACAGTAAAGACCTCACCATTTTGCAGAGACATGTATATCTTTTCCTGATGTCATCTTTACCCCACCAATGGTCAATTCTGGTTCCATCTTCAAATTCAGGAAGGTCATCAGTTTGATATTTTCTAATTTCTAAATCGTATGTGTTAGTTTCTTCCTCTGTTAAAACATTTGGAGCCAAATTTGGAAGTTTCTGCAAGAATGTCAGAGTGATTGAATGTCCACTAGCATCAGGATGAATGGCTGAAACTGCTTTGAGGAAAGTGTTACTCAGAGCAAGTTTTTCCTGTAATGTCTTTCCACAGGCAGTATAAGCTTCCTCTACCTGAAATGGTAAACATTTTTTTATAATTTAATATGATTGAAAAAAAAAACATTTCTTTCAGCAACACAATGTTTATATCATCAGATATCATCAATTCTATTTAGTTACTTATATATTTTTTTTTTTAAAAATCTAAAAAATAAAATTAACTGATTCAGATATATTTAAAATATACAATCAGCACTTGATATAACAAATATTTCAAGCACCATAGTTATCCAAAAGCAGTTCACATATGTGCTCATATAAAATAACAAATACATGTCAAAGGAACAGCTTTAAAAATATAAAAATATATACCTGTTTCAGGAAAGTTTTAACAACATGGTCTCTTGTGGACAAGCTCTGGATCAGCTTAGTAGCTTTAGCTCCCAAAAACATCCTCTCTGGTTTTAACAAATTCCCTGTAGTCTTTATGTCAAGTTTTTTCAATTTAAGAGAAGATGTCCCCAATAGGATTACTTCTGGTTTAACATAACAACCAAGAAATTCTTTGAATAATTTCACCTGTAAAGTAAAATTGGGAAATTAAACTGCAATCAACATGTGTAAAAGTAAAGTTATGTGTCAAATGCACAAAATTACTCATACTATAAAAACATACAACATTCAGAAAACACTATCACAATTTATTGGTAGAAACTTTTAAAATACCATCAACCAGAAATCCAATGAAAATATTTATTTGTGGTGTAGAATTTGACAATTTATATCATACACATACCTGTTCTTCATGGAGTTGGTGGATGAGAGGCTCCTTCATCTCAAACAGTAAGACAAAGTTCTTCAACAGAGGAAATACTGATGAGTAAAGTCCCATAACCATCTTTGATAATGTTCTCTCTGTAAAAATCTTATTAATGATTCTATCTTTTCTGTCTCTGCCCTCTTTTGTTAGCTGTTTCTGGGTAAGGTCCTGAAAAAAATATAGTCTGACCTCAAAATACTTTTAAAAGATCTCAAAATACATACAATTTACAATAGATACATATTTAATTTCATTTCATCAAATGAAAATAATATAATTGATAAAATATGTTTATTTTGGAAATACATCATTTTGGTTTATTTATAATTGTAGTTAATTGCTAAAATATAAATAAAGAAATCCCAATATTAACTCTTCCAACTTTTGATAAAAGAATTCTAAGAAAAGATTGAATGAACATCTCATATTATTCAAGTTTCCTGACTATATTGGCATAGAAATGAAACATTACTCACCAATAGACTATGGATCTGAAGTTAGGGAAGGATCATGCTGAACTGAAAATAAAATTGTTAAATTAAACAAACATGCTCAACTGAAAAAAATAACTGTTAAAAACAACAACATGCTGCACTTCTAATCAAAACAATATGCATCACTGAAAATAAAATTGTTAAATCAATCATTAATTTACGCTGCATTTACAATGTAAATTAAAATGGTTGAGTCAATCATTAATCTATGCCGCATTTAAATTAAAATTTCAAAATTAAACATCATGCACATAAACAAACAAGTACTGTTAAAAGTTAATATCATGCGACTGATGCAGTTTTAAATTACTTTGTAGTTAAAAAAAATTAAATGTTGAAAAATTCAAACAAAAACTTTTGCATTAACTGTAATACCTTTCTAATTTCTGATATTCTTTCTCTAGAAGACTTTGATACTCCTAGCCTGTGGTACACTTCTACAATTGTAGGTAGATACTTGACTCTCTCTGATTCAGTTAGCAGGGGGAAATAAAACACTGTCAATGCATCAAAGAGCCTTAAAGTGTCTAAGGTTACATCGTATACAGATAGCCATCTATGACTGACATATCTCTGTGGCATTGTATACTTAATGTTAAGCATTATACAAATCTCTTGAAACATCTCTCTAAGATCTGGTGACCACTTGAAGTCGCTGAACAAGTCATAATACAGAAGTTCAATGAAGGACTTGAATGGCTTACAGAATGCCTTTGCTGCATTGTGAACATGATGACACACATCCCCATCAACATCTAACAAATGAGGTGCCTTTTCCGTCCTTATCCTGGTTTCAAGTCCTGATTTTGACCCACGCATCACATTGCAGGAGTCCATCAAAACAGACATTAGATTTGTCCATGGTATACTGTTTTCTTCCATGAGTGTTACCAATTTCTTAAACAGTGATTCACTATTGACTTTAATACATGTCACTGATTTAAAGTGATGAATGACAACTTCATTTTTCACTGAACAGAAATAGCTAACAAGAATTGTCAGAACCTTCTGAAAATTTGAACTGGTTGATTCGTCCATGTTTAGAGAAAACTGATTGGACCTCATTTCCTCTATCACATTATCTTGGAATGTTTTTCCAACACCAAACCTAGTTTTGTAAGAAGCAGTTGTCCTGTTCATATTCAATGAGTCTAATGCCTTTTTATCCCTGGCCAAAGTTTTTGATAGGTCTATCAGTCCAGGAACAAGTGAAAAGGACAGTGAGTTCTCTGCCACAAATGATAAAACCATTGATTCTGCATTCACTATTCTGTCATTCAGTGGTGTAATAGCTACTGGTGCAGGTTCTTGAATTTTGGCACTGGCTTTAAACATTGGATGGATACCATACGGTACTTGTTCTGTCTCTTTAGCTTTTCCAAATGCGCCTGAAACAAAACATATTCATGTCAATGTGTACAATGAAAAATATTATTGTCAAATTAAATTTAAACCATGAAAACGGAGACTATTCATCTCAACTGCCTGATATATTTTTTAAAAATAAATGCACAAAGCCTTCAACCACTTTTTTAAAGATTAATAGCAAAAATAAAAATAAGTCCAGACCCAAGGAAAATTTGGGCATTACGGTCCCTAGAAAATTCATTTTTCAATTCACTAAATTCTCTACTAGGACCATCAAAGTTTGGGCAATGAAGAAAGAAGTTTACACAAGGAAGCAGGACAGTTCTCCTTATCCTAAAAGAACATACTTCTTTGCATGAGAGAAAGATGAAATATAATAAAATGTACTTACCAGAAAGGCTGTAGTTTGAGCTACGGATTTTCAAGTTGTCTTGGTGCACTTTTTTCAGGAGATGCTGTTCCAGACTCTTCCATCCTCGACTGGAATAATTAATGTCTTTCCTACACAAGTTACAATGTGCAACTCCTCTTACATTAATCTTCCTAATGAATCGACCAACAAGTTCTTTGTCTACTTTCCGCTCAAGCCATTCCCATTTCCACACATTTTTCAACCCTTTATCTAATAATTTTGTGTCAAAATCGCGTTCAACAACATTGGAAGCCATGTTGTTGAAAGCGAAAGTGATATTTAATACCGCTTGTAATCCGATCCTTCATTGGGAGATAAGAATATATTAACCAATCATATCGCTTTTTACAGATTGAAGTAAAATATTAAACCGGAAACGGAGCGGACTTGTGTAAAAAACGGATCTGACATAAAAAACGAAAAAACGGAAAGTTCAAAAAAAAATCGGACACGGACAAGTCAAAAAGCGGAATTCCGCTTTAAAGCGGAAGAAAATCATGTCTGCTTATATCTATAAGCAAGAATATTCGTTTTACGTTTTGTGACCTTAGAATCTTCAGTATATTTCTCAAGGACACGTATTACACGCAAAAAGATATAGTCCACTCTGCAGCTTTAAAACCTGATTCTTCTGAGTAATGACCGCCTAATATATTCGTGAAGTTCAATGTAAAAAATTTAAAAAATGCATTACATAAGTTACTGATGAGACCTTTGTATATTCGTTTTACGCAGTGTAATATATCAAACGACAATGCCATGTTGACCTGTGCAACAATATTACCTGTTCTGACATCAGACTCGGAATTCTTTCAAACTAGGTTTTACTGTGCGTATTGTGTGTTTTTTTTATTCTACATTGGCTATATATGTATAAGGGAGGGTTGAGATCTCACAAAGATTGTTTCAAACCCGCCAGATGTTTGCCTTTGACCAAAATCAGGAGCATCTGGCCTTTGTTATTCTTGTGAGTATTGTATGTTTTTTTACTTTTTGTCAATTTATATTTTAGGAGTTTAGTAACATGTAGTGTGACGTTCATTTGCACTGAACTAGTAAACATTTTTGTTTAGAGGTCAACTGAAGACCGCCTCCAGGTGGGGAATTTCTCTCTGTGCTGACGACCCATCGGTGGCTGCTTTCTGTTCTTTAGCATGTTTAGTCGTTTTGTTGTCTCTTTCAAACATTTCCTATTTTGTTTCTCAATTTTGTTAGACACCATTTATATTTTGCAGAGAAGGTGATTTAAAAGGCATAATTGAGGTAATAAAACTGCCAGTAATAATCAAGTGAATTATTTGTGTTCAATAAAAACTTAATACATAATACGTAAGCAGTAGATTGTTCGTGAATATGAATAAGACGGCTCCTTTTTTACCCATACTTCATATGTATCTGTATGCTTTTCCACATAAAAACTGTAACACAATAGTGTTGTTCTAACACATACATGTACAAAACTATTTACAATTTTTCCTACACTAAAACAGTTCGGTCAATCAAGCAATCAAGTTAATTTGATTTTAAAAAATTTAACGATACTGACAAAAAAGTGTCAAAATTTAAAAAAAAAGAGGATGTGGTATGATTTCCAATGAGACAACTCTCCACAAGAGACTACATGACACAGAATTTAACATCTATGGGTCACCGCACGGCCTTCAATAATGACCAAAGCCCATATACCGCATTGTCTGCCATAGAAAGCCTGAAATGACAAATGTAAAACAATTCAAACGAAAAAAAAATACAGCCTAATTTAAGTACAAAAAAAACGACCAAAAGTATGCTACGCATTAACAAACAAGAAACCACTGAATTAAATGCTTCTGAAAAGCCCATATGTAAACAAGCAAACACTGAATAACAGGCTTCTAAAAATCCAATATATAAGCAAGCACTGTATTTAACCTAAACATTGCTAAATGTATTATATAAAGACTTAGGACACGTTTACAGATATGGACATAACAGTTCACTATTAAAGTTTTTAGTAAAACAATACCAACACGATATTTAATATCATACCCGTAGTCAGGGGTCGGCGAGGGGGAGGGGGGGGGGTTAAGGACGAACCATCTTCCCCCTTGATAGCAAACCGTATTTACAATTTAAACGATATCTGAAGCATCATATCCAGCAATTTGTATACCCGAATCAATGAAAATAAAGGTCAATTATAAACTACGTTCGCGATTGTGTTTGCTTGTTGATTCATTGGTTATCTTTGAAATGACCAGTAGCAAGTACTTCAAGGATACTAAATATACAACTAAATTATAGAATAGATTAAAAAAAATTTATTTTTATTTAAATGTACACAATAACGCTTGACCATTTTGAGTATTGCAAGCAAGTAAACGATTTTCTATTTTGTCGTAGAATATGGCTCTAGGCTCTTCAATACCGTTAGACGCGTTCAGTATTTCTTTATATTGTCTTCCGTCAGCTGTAATCACAAGAACGTTGTTTGATTTTGTACATGCTACGTATGCATTTCCGTACCGGTCTGTCGTGATACCATTAGGACAATTCATTAATTCATTTTTAAAAGACCATATTGCTTCTCCATTTATGGAACAACAGTTAACTGTGTTACTAGTTGTGTCAGCATAGTAAAGTTTATCTTCATTGACAGAGAGATGGCAAACAGTATATACGTTTAATTCCACTGTTGATATACGCAAACGATCATCTAACAAATCAACACAAAATAATGCTGTTCTCCCAACTGTGTATAAGATATGTGTACTACTATCATATGACACTCCATAACAAGTTTCATTGAAAGTGATTTTCTTTTCAGTTTGTAGTGTCTGCATATTAAATATACTGACGTCTCGGCTTTTTTCACGGGAGAAGGCAACTCTTTCTGAGTCAATAACTGTCATATATTTGACGTTGTCAGCTTCAGACTGATACCTAACACAAATGCCGTCTGTGGTGTATATTTCAAATTGATCACTATCAGCCAGTTTAAAAATTAACTGTTCATTTGACAAGACAAGCGCGCTTACAAGTTTTGAGCCTTTTGAAACATTAATCTTTACAATATTTTGTATTTTCATATCTTCTATTGGGTTTAAAACCGAGACAGAAACATGAGACTGGATTTTCTGGAGTGTTGTTGTTTTAAAAGCTAAATGTGTGCGATCATTTTTTACATGACCTATCAAAGAAACTTCCGATAAAAAAGATGTGACTGAGTCTGCTATCTGGAGTTCCTTCATAACCACAATAGGATTCTCTGTAACAGATTTTATTTCTTCAATAGAATCACATAATTCTGTAGAAATTTTACGGATGCCCAAAAACATATGAGTATTGGATGCATAGCCTTCAAAAGCGCTCATTCTCCCTTTCAACTCTTTAACTTTTTGCAGTTTACCCTGGAGTTCTAATATCCTACTGCCTATGTTGCTGGATATTTCTTTGTGCTGTAAATCGACAGTTTTGACAAATTCGGCTTCAAGGTTTTTGACTTTCTGAATTATACTCTGAACAAGTTTTGATGCTTCATCTTTCAAATTGATGCATGCATTCTGATTGTTAATTCTTTCTGTTTCGTGATTATCAATCAACTCTTCGACGTCTATTATTTCTATAAGCAAGAATATTCGTTTTACGTTTTGTGACCTTAGAATCTTCAGTATATTTCTCAAGGACACGTATTACACGCAAAAAGATATAGTCCACTCTGCAGCTTTAAAACCTGATTCTTCTGAGTAATGACCGCCTAATATATTCGTGAAGTTCAATGTAAAAAAATTAAAAAAATGCATTACATAAGTTACTGATGAGACCTTTGTATATTCGTTTTACGCAGTGTAATATATCAAACGACAATGCCATGTTGACCTGTGCAACAATGTTACCTGTTCTGACATCAGACTCGGACTTCTTTCAAACTAGGTTTTACTGTGCGTATTGCTGTGTTTTTTTTTTATTCTACATTGGCTATATATGTATAAGGGAGGGTTGAGATCTCACAAAGGTTGTTTCAAACCCGCCAGATGTTTGCCTTTGACCAAAATCAGGAGCATCTGGCCTTTGTTATTCTTGTGAGTATTGTATTTTTTTTAACTTTTTGTCAATTTATATTTTAGGAGTTTAGTAACATGTAGTGTGACGTTCATTTGCACTGAACTAGTAAACATTTTTGTTTAGAGGTCAACTGAAGACCGCCTCCAGGTGGGGAATTTTTCTCTGTGCTGACGACCCATCGGTGGCTGCTTTCTGTTTCTTTAGCATGTTTAGTCGTTTTGTTGTCTCTTTCAAACATTTCCAATTTTGTTTCTCAATTTTGTTAGACACCATTTATATTTTGCAGAGAAGGTGATTTAAAAGGCATAATTGAGGTAATAAAACTGCCAGTAATAATCAAGTGAATTATTTATGTTCAATAAAAACTTAATACATAATACGTAAGCAGTAGATTGTTCGTGAATATGAATAAGACGGCTCCTTTTTTACCCATACTTCATATGTATCTGTATGCTTTTCCACATAAAAACTGTAACACAATAGTGTTGTTCTAACACATACATGTACAAAACTATTTACAATTTTTCCTACACTAAAACAGTTCGGTCAATCAAGCAATCAAGTTAATTTGATTTAAAAAAATTTAACGATACTGACAAAAAAGTGTAAAAATTAAAAAAAAAAAGAGGATGTGGTATGATTTCCAATGAGACAACTCTCCACAAGAGACCACATGACACAGAATTTAACATCTATGGGTCACCGCACGGCCTTCAATAATGACCAAAGCCCATATACCGCATTGTCTGCCATAGAAAGCCTGAAATGACAAATGTAAAACAATTCAAACGAAAAAAAATACAGCCTAATTTAAGTACAAAAAAAACGACCAAAAGTATGCTACGCATTAACAAACAAGAAACCACTGAATTAAATGCTTCTGAAAAGCCCATATGTAAACAAGCAAACACTGAATAACAGGCTTCTAAAAATCCAATATATAAGCAAGCACTGTATTTAACCTAAACATTGCTAAATGTATTATATAAAGACTTAGGACACGTTTACAGATATGGACATAACAGTTCACTATTAAAGTTTTTAGTAAAACAATACCAACACGATATTTAATATCATACCCGTAGTCAGGGGTCGGCGAGGGGGGTGGGGGGGGGGGGGGGGTTAAGGACGAACCACCTTCCCCCTTGATAGCAAACCGTATTTACAATTTAAACGATATCTGAAGCATCATATCCAGCAATTTGTATACCCGAATCAATGAAAATAAAGGTCAATTATAAACTACGTTCGCGATTGTGTTTGCTTGTTGATTCATTGGTTATCTTTGAAATGACCAGTAGCAAGTACTTCAAGGATACTAAATATACAACTAAATTATAGAATAGATTAAAAAAAAGTTATTTTTATTTAAATGTACACAATAACGCTTGACCATTTTGAGTATTGCAAGCAAGTACACGATTTTCTATTTTGTCGTAGAATATGGCTCTAGGCTCTTCAATACCGTTAGACGCGTTCAGTATTTCTTTATATTGTCTTCCGTCAGCTGTAATCACAAGAACGTTGTTTGATTTTGTACATGCTACGTATGCATTTCCGTACCGGTCTGTCGTGATACCATTAGGACAATTCATTAATTCATTTTTAAAAGACCATATTGCTTCTCCAGTTATGGAACAACAGTTAACTGTGTTACTAGTTGTGTCAGCATAGTAAAGTTTATCTTCATTGACAGAGAGATGGCAAACAGTATATACGTTTAATTCCACTGTTGATATACGCAAACGATCATCTAACAAATCAACACAAAATAATGCTGTTCTCCCAACTGTGTATAAGATATGTGTACTACTATCATATGACACTCCATAACAAGTTTCATTGAAAGTGATTTTCTTTTCAGTTTGTAGTGTCTGCATATTAAATATACTGACGTCTCGGCTTTTTTCACGGGAGAAGGCAACTCTTTCTGGGTCAATAACTGTCATATATTTGACGTTGTCAGCTTCAGACTGATACCTAACAAAAATTCCGTCTGTGGTGTATATTTCAAATTGATCACTATCAGCCCGTTTAAAAATTAACTGTTCATTTGACAAGACAAGCGCGCTTACAAGTTTTGAGCCTTTTGAAACATTAATCTTTACAATATTTTGTATTTTCATATCTTCTATTGGGTTTAAAACCGAGACAGAAACATGAGACTGGATTTTCTGGAGTGTTGTTGTTTTAAAAGCTAAATGTGTGCGATCATTTTTTACATGACCTATCAAAGAAACTTCCGATAAAAAAGATGTGACTGAGTCTGCTATCTGGAGTTCCTTCATAACCACAATAGGATTCTCTGTAACAGATTTTATTTCTTCAATAGAATCACATAATTCTGTAGAAATTTTACGGATGCCCAAAAACATATGAGTATTGGATGCATAGCCTCCAAAAGCGCTCATTCTCCCTTTCAACTCTTTAACTTTTTGCAGTTTACCCTGGAGTTCTAATATCCTACTGCCTATGTTGCTGGATATTTCTTTGTGCTGTAAATCGACAGTTTTGACAAATTCGGCTTCAAGGTTTTTGACTTTCTGAATTATACTCTGAACAAGTTTTGATGCTTCATCTTTCAAATTGATGCATGCATTCTGATTGTTAATTCTTTCTGTTTCGTGATTATCAATCAACTCTTCGACGTTTCTAACAACGTCTTCGAGATCCGTACTGATTATCTCTTTCGTTACAGATGATTTTACACCATCTGCTGCTTCTGAAATTGGCAACCAGCCAGTACACTGGCAATGTTTGGTCTGTATGCATTCAATACAAACTACATCATCATGTAAATTGCAAAAATATTCCAAAGGTTTGTCATGCTGCTCACATCTTTGAACTTCTGATATATTCAACATAATTCCTTTCAGAGCATCAATGTCTTCTATTGAAATGACGTTGTGATTTCTTGAGACCTTAAAACTTTTATGCGCTTCAAAACATGTCAAACACAAAGCCTCTGTACAATCTGTACACCATTTTACTGCTGTCTGTGTTTCATGTTTGTAGTCACATGGACCGCAATTAAATGTTTTTTCGGACGCCATCGTGTTGGTAAATCTTCTTCACAGGTGCATACAACCTCTAAAACTGAAAAAAAAACCATTCATGATCAGGCACTTAAACATATTTAATCTAAACATTAGTGAAAAAATATATATTTAATAAAATGTAGTTTGATTGCAATTAAATCTATAATCCACCAGATATCAAAATGACGTAAACGATAGGTTACTATATAGCCTTCAACGTTGAGCAAAACCCATATCACAAAGTCAGCTATAAATGACCCGACATGATTAAACGCAAAACACAATCAAACGAAAAATCGAACGGCTTAAATTATAATGAAATAATAAACAAACAAATAAACCACAACGCAACAAACGACAACCACTAGATAGCAGGGACCAATCTCTCGAAAAGGAAAAGATTAAAAGAAAAAAAAGAATCATTTCAAAATTATTATTCAGCAACAAATATCTCGATGCCACCAACATCGGCATTATTCTTTATAAAACACCAGTTCAATTGGTCAAATAAATAAACTCATCATAGATACCAAGACTAAATATTGTATATACGCCAGACAATACCTCTTTTCTTTAAAGATCAGTCTGTACCTATCATTTCGTATATTTTGACCAAACCAATTACAACAAAAATCTTTAATTACAAACATGTGTTGCAGGATCTAATAAAATATTGATGACTTCAAGTATAAACCTTCTTATGACACCTTTGCTAGATCCTCATTTACATTGTATATATTATCGAATGATTCACAAATGATTCATGGCTGTGAGTTCGTTAACACAAATTATAATGACAAAACTTGTATAGGTCCTTTATACATCTTTAAACTTTAAATATTGAATAAAGCCTGTCCATCCTGCATGACAATTATGGTGTTGTCCCCGCAGATACAGCCATAATAGTTACCAAAGGTACCATGATTATAATTAAATACACCAGACGCGCGTTTTGTCTACACAAAACTCATCAGTGCCGCTCAGATCAAAATAGTTGTAAAGCCAAATTGTACAAAGTTGAAGAGCATTGAGGACCATTTTTGGGTGTATATAACATTACATTAACTGGTTGATAAATTAATTAGGATTCGAAAATTCACCTCGAAAGTCAACATATACAATCTGAAAGTGTTAAAAAAATGCGAAATAAATGGTAAAATAACAAAAAAATACTAACTCCGAGGAAAATCTTTAACGGAAAGTCCTTCAGCCAATATCTAAACTAAAAGCTCAAACATACCAAACGAATGGATAACAACTGTCATCTGCTGACTTGGAACCGGCATTTTCTTATGTCGAAAATGGAAGCTTAGCCGGCTAGCTAGCTAAACCTCTATATAACAGGCGCATAAAATTACATTGTACTGACACAATTCGTGAAAAAAACAACAGATATAATAAGTAAAAATATCCAAAATTGGGGTACAGCAGTCAACATTGTCTTAAAATCTGTATTCTTATAAACACAATCACCTATGTCAAAGAAAAAAAAACCCTAAATGTCAAATTGACAAAGCACAAAGCTTAAATGGCAGACAAGAATACAAATAAGCATATATAAAGATTTATCTGTTGTCTGTACTGTAGTGGAATATTTATTTTAATAACATTTTTCTACTAAAAAAATCTTCGTCATATGAAACTTTGTTTTGTCACAAATAAGCCAGATTTAACACTATCCAAGATTTAAAGAAAAATATTTTCAGAAATTATACATTGTTCTCCTGCTAGCTCGGGCTTGACTTTAAAATTGAAATCAATGACGGATACAAAATAAAACGAAACGAAGTGTTTGTATTGCCATCTCTTGTGGACTCATTAAAAGAAAACCAAGTAAAAATAAATATCACAAAACAAACGAGAAACTGGAAATACTGACAAAGGTAATATGAGTTAGATAACTACTGTAACAGTTACAGTAGTACTTGAAAAGGTCATTTTCATTTCTGACTAATCGGAAGTAAGATAGTTTACCTTATATCTTCTTTAGACGTGTACACTGTACAAGCACTGTACACATTTATAAAACGACTGACAAGAATATATTCGCTTCCTCATACTCATGCAATTCATATAGTGTTTGTTTGGTGTCTATTTATAATATTTTACCTTTTCTCCTACGTTTAATCCATTATAGATATATCTGATTAATTTCTATTACGTCCCTTTGAATGTAAAATACTAAGGTAAGCAAATACTGTCAATATTGGGTGTTTGTCACATTACATAATAATCAAGTACTTGTAGTTCGAAGAGATATTACATTATAGTAGTTTGTTTTATTGAATTTATAATATGTGCTCTTGTTCTGGGTGACTTTAATATACTTAATACACATTTTTGTGCCTGTTTTAAAAATGTCATGTAATAATCTAATGAGTATACGTATCAGATACAAACATTTAAAAAAAATTTACCAATATAGGCTCTTCGAGGCACGCGGTAACGTTCGATTTCTAGTTCATGTGATAGCGTTAAAGTCATCGCACAATTTCGAGAAATATTGTTATTTATTTATTTAAAAAGTATTCGACATAATAATTATAATAATTGTTTCCGTCGGCTATTTTCGAAACAGGTTTTTATTTTTAAACAGTATTGTAACAATGTGATCTGTGGGGTCATCGTTTTCACATTTACTAAACTGGTATTACACCTTCATAATAATTCATTAATGTATGTTTAGACATATATAAGTATAAAATGTGATTGAGATGAATTGCAAAAAGCAATAAATTAGATATTGCACCTTGCAATATTTATCAAATAAAAAGTGTTACTTATATTTTAGCGCACATTCCATATATCAGGAAATCTAATCTAATTTAAAAAAATCAAAGTTGTTCTACATGTTTGCTATCAAGTTTGAATTCGTATTTTAAATGTACAAGATGGGTTTTAGAAACCAAAAAAAGCAACTCCTTTGATGGGTAGATATGAAAATTCAAATGACATTTGTTTATCGATTTGTCAGTTATTTTTATATATTTTTCTTATCATTTATACGGCAGGGGATATTGAACTAAATCCGGGCCCAACGTCCGACTCACCAGATAACTGCCTGCATAATGATAGTTCAACTGATATGTATTAGATTTTTGTCGTTTTAAAGATCTTTTGACTTTTTCATGCTTAAATATACAAAGCCTTCTCCCTTAAAAAATCAATAGTTGAAGCTGAGCTGGGGGACAGGGACATAATCTTACTTACCGAAACATGGCTTCAGTCCGATATAGCTGATAGCCAATTAAAATTAGATAATTTTAAAACTCCATATCGAAAGGATCGGAATGGAGACAGAATCGGTGGTGGGGTCTTAGTTTATGTAAAAGATAATATACCAAGTAAACGACGTCATGATCTTGAAATACAAAATCTTGAGTGTCTTTGGATAGAAATTAACACACAAAAATATAAATGTCTGTTTGGAGTATTTTACAGACCCCCTGATTATAATGCGCAATACTGGGATAATATGAATTTGTCCATAGAATATGCTTTCAATTCGGGTATTGATAAAAAAGTAGTAACGGGCGATTTCAACGAAAATTTGTTGAATTATCGAAACACAAAACTTACAAATATTATTTTGCAAAACGGCCTGAATCAAGCAATCAGGCGATCAGCCGACATTTTTCTGTGAGACCAGTTACAATTTATGACAAAAATAAGCAAAGACCCATCGAAACAACATCTGATAAACAAATTTAATAATAATTTTAGATATTTGGATGATATTTTGGCTCTCAATAATGACGACTTCAGTATGTATATTAAAGAAATTTATCCTGTTGAACTTACTTTAAATAAAGCTAATACTAACAATGACACCTGCCCTTTCCTCGATCTTGATATATATATATAACATTAACGGAAAGCTTAACACTAAAATTTATGATAAAAGAGTTCTCATTTCCTTTCGTTAATTATCCATTTTTAGATGGTGACGTTACCTTGTCACCATCTTACGGTGTTTATATATCTCAACTTGTACGATTCGCTCGTGTATGTAACAATGTTTTAGATTTTAACGAGAGAAATTTATGTACTACTGAAAAATTATTACACCAGGGTTTTCGATATCACAAACTAGTCAAAGCATTTACTAAATTTTATCATCGGTATAAGGACATCATTCGGAAATATAGCTCAACATGCAGACTTCTTATACTTTATTTCACATCCAATATTTTATGGAAATATTCTTTATAAAGCACAAAAATGTTAGTATTCACCTCAGAAGCTAACAAAACCGTTAAATATACTTATTAAGAAGGGGTATAGTTACGATCCTGTTGTCAGGTCATTAAAGATTGCATATTTTGGCGTTAATATTGATTCACTTAAAGGGTCTTTGCATCGGAACTAAACACATTTATTATTAATAAACCAGTTGTTGGCATGACACGGGTTATGTTCTTCTCATATATGTTATGATGGTATGATACTAAACCCCTCACGGGGAGGATTGTGCCTGATATTCATATGATGAAGACATAATTTTTCAATCAGTTTAATTGAAGTCTGGAGCTGGCATGTCAGTTAACTGCTAGTAGTCTGATGTTATTTATGTATTATTGTCATTTTGTTTATTTTCTTTGGTTACATCTTCTGACATCAGACTCGGACTTCTCTTGAACTGAATTTTAATGTGCGTATTGTTATGCGTTTACTTTTCTACATTGGCTAGAGGTATAGGGGGAGGGTTGAGATCTCACAAACATGTTTAACCCCGCCGCATTTTTGCGCCTGTCCCAAGTCAGGAGCCTCTGGCCTTTGTTAGTCTTGTATTATTTTAATTTTAGTTTCTTGTGTACAAATTGGAAATTAGTATGGCGTTCATTATCACTGAACTAGTATATATTTGTTTAGGGGCCAGTTGAAGGACGCCTCCGGGTGCGGGAATTTCTCGCTACATTGAAGACCTGTTGGTGACCTTCTGTTGTTGTTTTTTTTTTTCTATGGTCGGGTTGTTTTCTCTTTGGCACATTCCCCATTTCCATTCTCAATTTGATCTTTACTGGATTTAATTTTAGTAAACGACCCTGACATACATTTATATACTGAAGTCGGTGATAATATTTTGGAAGTAAATGTAAGATATCACTGTCCTGTGAGTGGCATAATTAACATTAAAAAAACACCAAATAATTTTTTAGTAGGAAGATTTGGGACTATGATCACGCAGACCTAACTAATTATAAATTTGATCCAAGTGAATTTAATTGGGATGATATAATTAATAATAATGACGTAAATGTTGCCGCGACAAAAATTACAGAAACTATATTAAAAATAGCTGCAAAACATATACCTTGTAAATTTGTCAAGTTTAGATCTCAAGGCCCGCCATGGCTAACTTCTTCGTATTTACAATTAAAACGATATCTGAGGCATCATATCCAACAATTTGTATACCCGAATCAATGAAAATAAAGGTCAATTATAAACTACGTTCGCGATTGTGTTTGCTTGTTGATTCATTTGTTATCTTTGAAATGATCAGTAGCAAGTATTTCAAGGATACTAAATACAAAAATTATGTACACAATAATGCTGGACCATTTTCAGTGTTACAAGCAAGTAAACGATTTTCCATTTTGTCGTAGAATATGGCTCTAGGTTCTTCAATACCGTTGGACGTGTTCAGTATTTCCATATATTGTCTTCCATCAGCTAAAATCACAAGAACGTTGTGTGATTTTGTACATGCTACGTATGCATTTCCGTACCGGTCTGTCGTGATATCATTAGGAGACTTCATTAATTCATTTGTAAAAGACTATATTTCTTCTCCGTTTATGGAACAACAGTTAACTGTGTTACTAGTTGTGTCAGCATAGTAAAGTTTATCTTCATTGACAGAGAGATGGTAAACAGTATCTACGTTTAATTCCACTGTTGATATACGCAAACAATCATCTAACAAATCAACACAAAACAATGCTGTTCTCCCAACTGTGTATAAGATATGTGTACTACTATCATATGACACTCCATAACAAGTTTCATTGAAAGCGATTTTCTTTTCAGTTTGTAGTGTCTGCATATCAAATATACTGACGTCTCGGCTTTTTTCACGGGAGAAGGCAACTCTTTCTGAGTCAATAATTGTCATATATTTGACGTTGTTAGCTTTAGACAGATACCTAACAAAAATTCCGTCTGTGGTGTATATGTCAAATTTATAACTATCAGCCCGTTTAAAAATTAACTGTTTATTTGACAAGACAAGCGCGCTTACAAGTTTTGAGGCTTTTGAAACATTAATCTTTACAATATTCTGCATTTTCATATCTTCTATTGGGTTTGAAACCGAGACAGAAACATGAGACTGGATTTTCTGGAGTGTTGTTGTTTTAAAAGCTATATGCGTGCGATCATTTTTTACATGACCTATCAATGAAACTTCCGATAAAAAAGATGTGACTGAGTCTGCTATCTGGAATTCCTTCATAACCACAATAGGATTCTCTGTAACAGATTTTATTTCTTCAATAGCATCACATAATTCTGTAGAAATTTTACGGATGCCCAAAAACATATGAGTATTGGATGCATAGCCTTCAAAAGCCTTCATTCTCACTTTCAACTCTTGAACTTTTTGCAGTTTACCCTGGAGTTCTATTGTCCTGCTCCTAATGTTGCTGGATATTTCGTTGTGCTGTAAATCGACAGTTTTGACAAATTCTACTTCAAAGTTTTTGACTTTCTGAATTATACTCTGAACAAGTTTTGATGCTTCATCTTTCAAATTTATGCATGCATTCTGATTGTTCATTCTTTCTTTTTCGTGATTATCAATCAACTCTTCCACATTTCTAACAACATCTTCGAGATCCGTACTGATTGTCTCTTTCGTTACAGATGATTTTACGCCATCTGCTGCTTCTGAAATTGGCAACCAGCCAGTACACTGGCAATGTTTGGTCTGTATGCATTCAATACAAACTACGTATATATACAACGTCATGTGAATTGCAAAAATATTCCGAAGGTTTGTCATGCTGCTCACATCTTTGAACTTCTGATATATCCAACATAATTTTTATTTTGACTTTCTTTGCATTTTATTGAAGAGTGTGTCACTTCAATATAGCGTGATATAGATTGGCTACTGGAATATAAAATCGAGAATGGAAATTGGGAATGTGCCAACAACCCGACCACAGAGCAGACAACAGCTGAAGGTCACCAACAGGTCTTCAATGCAACGAGAAATTCCCGCACCCGGAGGCGTCCTTCGGCTGGCCCCTAAACAAATACTAGTATATACTAGTTCAGTGATAATGAACGCTATACTAAACTCAAACTTATACACAAAAAACTAAAAGTTAAAATTATACAAGACTAACAAAGGCCAGAGGCTCCAGACTTGGGACAGGCGCAAAAATGCGGCGGGGCTAAACATGTTTGTGAGATCTCAACCCTCCCCCTATACCTCTAGCCAATGCAGAAAAGTAAACGCATAACAATAAGCACATTAAAATTCAGTTCAAGAGAAGTCCGACTCTGATGTCAGAAGATGTAACCAAAGAAAATAAACAAAATGACAATAATACATAAATAACATCAGACTACTAGCAGTTAACTGACATGCCAGCTCCAGACTTCAATTAAACTGATTGAAAAATTATGTCTTCATCATATGAATATCAGGCACAATCCTCCCCGTGAGGGGTTTAGTATCATACCATCATAACATATATGAGAAGAACATAACCCGTGTCATGCCAACAACTGGTTTATTAATAATAAATGTGTTTAGTTCCGATGCAAAGACCCTTTAAGTGAATCAATATTAACGCCAAAATATGCAATCTTTAATGACCTGACAACAGGATCGTAACTATACCCCTTCTTAATAAGTATATTTAACGGTTTTGTTAGCTTCTGAGGTGAATACTAACATTTTTGTGCTTTATAAAGAATATTTCCATAAAATATTGGATGTGAAATAAAGTATAAGAAGTCTGCATGTTGAGCTATATTTCCGAATGATGTCCTTATACCGATGATAAAATTTAGTAAATGCTTTGACTAGTTTGTGATATCGAAAACCCTGGTGTAATAATTTTTCAGTAGTACATAAATTTCTCTCGTTAAAATCTAAAACATTGTTACATACACGAGCGAATCGTACAAGTTGAGATATATAAACACCGTAAGATGGTGACAAGGTAACGTCACCATCTAAAAATGGATAATTAACGAAAGGAAATGAGAACTCTTTTATCATAAATTTTAGTGTTAAGCTTTCCGTTAATGTTATATATATATATCAAGATCGAGGAAAGGGCAGGTGTCATTGTTAGTATTAGCTTTATTTAAAGTAAGTTCAACAGGTCCGCAATCAGTGGTGCACAGTTAGTCCCCATTGGAATTCCGATAACCTGACGATATACGGAATATCCAAAGCAAAAAAAATGTTATCTAGTAAAAATTCAAGGGCAGATATAGTATCAAAGCATGTCCAATTGACATAGTTTTTTTTGTTTATTGCTACTAATAAATGACCTAAAAGAGTTTGAACATATATATTCACATTCCGACTTTTTAAATGCCCATTTAATTAGGTGTGTGTGGTTTTTTTTTCTTAACGAGAATGTGAGGCAATGTTGTATAAAGGTAGAAAAATCAAAACTTTGAACAGATTCAAAATCACCAATATAAGCATGCAATTCATCAAGTACTTCCAACGAGCTTTTGACACTCCAAAAGTAATTAATTCCACTATTTTCGAATGCCTTATTTGATGCATGCATTTATTATTAACATTTCATGACATGTAACGTTTTTAATAAGCCTTAATATTTGTGTCTGTTCAAATTAAAGTAGCACGTTCTAAAATCCGACTGAAAGTGTCTTGATACAGCACTGGGTACAGAAGATATTTTTTTATTTCCTGTTATGGGCCCAAAAGGGCATAAACTTTACAACATCAATTATTTTCATAATACAATACAAACAATGATATAAAAAAAAGATTAATGAGAACTATTTAAGTTCTTAAAGAATATGTAGATAAACAATCTATATTATGTGTTTTTTTTAAATACTAATGCATTTTAATGCAAGTGTGGTTAAAATAGGTAACAAACAAGCAACCCAAAAAGAAAAAAGAAAAATAGATATACATATAAAAAAGAAGATCTGGTATGATTGCCAATGAGACAATTGTCCACAAGAGACCAAAATGACACAGACATTAACAACTATAGGTCACCGTACGGCCTTCAACAATGAGAAAAGCCCATACCGCATAGTCAGCTATAAAAGGCCCCGATATGACAATGTAAAACAATTCAAACGAGAAAACTAACGGCCTTATTTATGTAAAAAAAAATGAACGAAAAACAAATATGTAACACATAAAGAAACGACAACCACTAAATTACAGGCTCCTGACTTGGGACAGGCACATACGTGTACCTAAATAATGTGACTGGGGTTAAGCCCGTTAGCGGGATCCCAACCCTCCCCTAACCTGGAACAGTGATATAGCAATACAAAATAAGAATATATGTATAGTGCACAATAAGTTGGAGCAATTCTTCAATATTTACATATAACGTGTTGTCGTTCTCATATGCACATGATATTTGTCACTGGACGTTAAACCCTAATTCGTCAGCATCATCCAATTGTTTCTTTTCTTCTTTTACTTGATCATATATTGTTTAAAAATCATTCTAAAGAAGTAAATGGAAACGAGCGAATGTGGCTACACATGGTTTTCTTAAGTTTTAATTCATTTTATTCCGTTTAGTTCCTTTCTACATAAGTGCATTTGTCACCAATTTGAGTACATCGCAATCCGTTACTGTTTCAACACCCAGGGGTGTTTCATGTCTGTATTCTTAAACAATTATTATTTTTTCTTTTTTTTTTTAGCAATGCTCCACTCTCTACTGTCCTTATCTATTATTCTATATTCTGCGGTTCCTTCCAGATTCTCGTGTTACCATGAGGGTCCTGGTTGGGGGTATTGTTTATTCATGTATTCTTTAAAATGTTATGCCACTTTTTTCTACATTCTATTTATCTTACTCATTATTCTTTCTCTATTCTTTATGTTCTAGCATCCCAATATATTTTACCTACTGATGTTTAGTTACATTACGACGTTTATCTCTGATTTATATACTTGTTACCAAATCAATGTAGATGACTTTTGAACAGAATCTACACGATAAATGCGACCATTCTTGGATGAAATTAATATTTCTTTAATATTACACTTTTTAAACCATTTTTTATCAATTTTCAATTTCTATTGTCTAAATTGTTCATTGCTCATGTGTTGTTTCCGTATATTTTATGTTTTGATTGTTTATGTGTTTTTTCCGTATAGTTTATGTTTCATTGTTCATGTGTTGTTTCCGTATATTTTAGCCGCTCGTCTTGAGCCTACCCATGATCCGACAACACCCCATATAATAGTAATAAAATTATACTTTTATTGCCATTCATAACTCTTAACAGACCAATTAACAGACCGAGTTTTATACATCCGACCCATTAACAGACCAGGTTTTAAATAAAAATTGATTAATGTCACCAAATTACAGATTTTCGTGAAGATTTTTCACACAATGATATTGTTATGGTTAACAAACAAGATGCCTGTCTTTTTTCGATGTTCAAAATATTGCATGCAAGTAAATTCGAACAAAGAGCCATTTTGTGTACATATTGTGTGTGTACATTGTAAAATGTATTTTTTTTTTATAGATGAGTAACCCGCCTTTTCATTTTATAGAACGTTTATCGAAGCAAGAATATTTTTTTTTACACCACTGGATTCAATACATTGAATTGTTTTGGCAGACATGAATATTTTTTATGATAAAAATATTTTTAAAAAGTCATACAATGAAAAATGCTGAACTTGCAATGATTTTCTCGATAACACATGATTAACAGACTTTAGTCAACCCGATTAACAGACCAACCGCCGATATAGCTGCATACTCAATAAAGATTAACCGACCAATCTCTCAGTTAGACGAGTGTCGGCCGTGGTATATCGATAGGTCTTTCAAGTTTTGCAAGAAACCTTTGTTTACATTATTAATAACAATTTAATCAGCAATTAAAGCCAGGCTTTATAGTGATTGGATAATTATAATTTCTCGGAGTGGCATGAATCATACGTGGATACGGAGATCTATTATATTTAATCTAAATCTATTTCGTCTTTCAATAGTATAGGAACATTTTACTTTTCTAAACTTTACACATGCATTCCCCACTATAAACTCATACAAAAATTGAAGGAATTGGTTCAGCTTTTCTTCATTTAGACAAATGGCCAACGTAGATACAAGTATCTTGTCTAAATTATTATGATTGAAACAAAAATTTCTCTGAAACTGACATTATCAAAATGATTGATTTTCTGATTGGCTACGCCTTGATACGTTTCACAAACGTGCTTTTCAATTGAAATCAACATTTCCATTGCATCCAATTGCGCCTCTCTTCTTATCGACTTGTTTCTTTATTGATATGCAGCGTCTTTAGAAAATTTTACGGACGCCAATACAAGCTGGTTGACCGCTATGGAATTAAATATCTGTTTCACCAATGACTACGTTTATATTCTAATTACCTTAACCATAATCCGGTTCTCTTTTTTCTTCGAATGTGACCAACCGAATTGACTTTCACCGCGTTTATAATTACACCAGCAACACGACGGATGCCACATGTGGAGCAGTATATGTTTACCCTTCCGGACTAGAAGGACATCCATTTTTTAAAAAGGTCGAGGAGTTCAGAATTATGAAAAATAAGTATCACGTATTTCATTCGACAATAGAGTTTCAGACATGCTTAGATTTATTTCTAGACTATTTGTATCCATATGATGACTTCAGCATTTTCAACAGATTTTCATAGTGTTTTTTTTTGTACTGTGCACTGACGGAAAAGGAAAAGGAAAAGGTAAACTATTTTAAGAGTTTAATTTCACTTCATTATACACAACTGATTTTACTTCATGCAGTTTATGATAGGTCGTCAAAGGGTGTATGGAGCAGGGTTTTTTTTTTTACTATTTTAGCGTTTAACTGGCAAAATTGACTTCAAATGCTTATTATTAGTGACATGCAGTTTTACTTTTTATTCAAAGGCTGCACTCAGAAGTATTTCTTTTTCTAATTTTATTAAAACATCACACATAATGCCTTATTCATTGGGCGACAAAATTAACCCTAAACGCCTTTTGAAGGCAAATTATGAAGGTATACATTTCTATAAACGGGGATAATTTGTGTTTTACCGGATTTCAACATCAAACAATAAAGCAATGATGAAAAAAATTGTATCATAACTATTATAAATTAATTAATAGGCAAGTTTTGCTTTCCATTTACATGAGTTTTATGAGGTAAAAATATTTAAAACAATAACTTTCAAACTTTCAAAATTTTTATTTAAAAAAAAAAAAATCCGGAAGTTGTTTCCCGTCTCTGAATGGGCTAAAAATATATTCTCCTAAAAAGTTTAGGATTTCATATTTAACTTGCATTTGTTGATGTTTTATTGTTTCTTTGATTTATTTAGGTGTCCGTAATTCTTTTTTGAGGTTGTGTTTATTCATTTATTGAAATAGTTCATTCAAGAGGCAAACTAAGTTTTTTAGTTCCCAAAACATGTCAAAACTGTGAAGTCCGTTTAACATTGGTGAGCTTGTGACAAAGGATTGTACAGAAACTAGAATGTCTGCCTTTCTTTGATGTTGAAGCAGATAAACGACTTCAAACAAAAACATTTTTGCAAACTTCTATAGGGTTTCAATACTTTCTTAAGCACAAAAAATGAAAATTATTACCTGATTTTGCACAAAACTTAAACTCATGACTGCAATTCTTTTTCAGTTGAAATTTCCAATTGCATAATTTAAAAAAGATATATTTAGATATTGACATAAGAGAACGAGCTATTTTTATTTCTAATACACTCGTCCATTAATAATGCATGATATAAAAGAGAAAAGATATTTTCAGAAGGTTTACTCTATAAACATTTATTTGCAGAAACTATGCACTCTAACAAACTAATGAAACTGCTCAAGTACGATATAGGGATCATTAGTTCTGGTATAATAAAGATTCAGCGGACTCCTAGAAAACGTTTTGGTTGATTTATCTCACGGGACAATTAATGCAAGATATTTATCACACTTTTTTTTTCTCAAACACAAAACAAAACCGAGACTAATTAATACATAACATGTTTTGAGAAAAATCTTTTTTTTAATAAAAAAAAAAAAAAAATGAATACAGGCAAACACGCAAGTGCATCAGACATTAAGTTCTTTCCAGGGGTAAAAATTGCCATGCACAAAAAGAAAATTAAAACTGTTTTAAAAGTACCATATTGGCCTTTCCAACGTAACAGTTCCATTTTTTTTAACCTCAAAACAATTTATAAGCTGGATAATATTTTGAATGGATGATACTACAATTTTCCCTTATTAATACAGCAAGCTTTTTAGAAAAGCAATTACTTGTAAGACTTCGGCGGAAGAAAGATAGTTTGAATATACATTGTATTGTTTGTTTGGTGTCTTATTAAAGATATTTTACCTTTTCTTTTACTTTTGATACATTATTAGATTACTTTGGATTATAACTTCGCTTTAAATGTAAAATAATAAGGTAAACAAATACTGTCAATGTTAGGCTTTTTCCACACATTACACAATAGTAAAGTACTAGTAGTTATGTTTGCTCCTATTCGGAAATATATAAAAACTTTTGGTCTGTGCTCTTATTATTGTAATTATAATTTACTAAATTCATAATGTGGCGCTGAAATTATTATCAGAACGCTTCACATACCAAGTTTATTTTATCGTAATAATTAGCCGGTTCCAACACATTTTGAGAATACAGCGGTCACTTAATTCCTTAAGAAATTATAATATCTCATAACATATTTCCTTAAAATGATTATCTATCAAATTGAATGAAGAATTTTGCAAAAAGGAAAATATATTTTTCTATTTGGGTATATCACAAAAGAGGGACGAAAGATACCAGAGGGACAGTCAAACTCATAAATAGAAAATAAACCGACAACGCCATTGCTAAAAATGAAAACGACAAACAGACAAACAATAGTACACATGACACAACATAGAAAAAAAACTAAAAAATAAGCAACACGAACCCCGCCAAAAACTAAGGGTGATCTCAGGTTCTCCGGAAGGGTAGCATATCCAGAAATTAACGCCACTTTGCTTATTTGAATATTATACTAAGGAAATCGGATACGGGTCACGGAAATTATGTTAAAATGATAGGGAATTTTGAGAAAAATGTCTGTTTTAATTTTAATTTAAGTGATATACAGGTTGCCGGGGCAGAAAATAAATATACACAACAATATACATCCTTTAAACGAAACACAATGACTGTTGTTGCAAAAATCAAGGTTCCTGAGCTATTTTCAAAAACCGAAGCGAGAGGCTTTTAACATTGCAGTGTAAAATACCGGCTAAAATGGCCGAAACGTCAAATTTGCAAACTTCGTGTTGAAAATTGGCTTACAAGTTCATTAGAAAAACAGGTTGCCGGGGTGAAATTTGAAAATTGAATGTCCAACGAATAAGCAAGTTCAAACCTTGTATGTGTAGTCGTTGAACTCTTGGTTCCCACGTAAAGTTTAAATGCCCCTATTTCAAGATGAATAAACTCACGAAAACATGAAAAATTCACTAAATTCGCGTTTATTGTTTAGATTTTGACCGCCTGACAACTTTACGGAAATATCAAAGTGATTGTAAATAAAGACTCTGTGACGGGCAACTTATAATATTCGTCTTTTAAAGATTTTAGTGATTTCAAGCCAGTCCAGTTCAAACTATTGTCACGTGGTACAATTCTCCTTTACATATTATGAATATTAATTAGCAAAAGCACTACTAATTTCTTGCTATGGGCAGATCCTGCTACACATGTGGCACCCGTCGTGTTGCACATGTTATAACACATCCGGTAAATAGTCTAATTGGGTAGGTTACATTCATGAAAGGGAAGGGATTGAAACTACGATGTTAGGAACATATCCGATATCATCTGTGAAACGGTTATTCCATGACGGTCAACCAACTCGTGATGGTGTCCGTAAAATTTACGAAGGAATGATTTCAACTTCGCCATTTGAAAATTTGAGCTGTTAAGAAGCGTTGATTCTTTTTATGTAAGGCACAATTACAACTTTACCAAGTATCATATATAATCAAACTTCTATACGGGACAAAAAAAAACATGTACAAAGAGGAAACATAATATTTATTCGCATCTAATTATAGATGCATATCCTTCAAATACAAAATTACAATATCGTCTACATTATGAAACTTTGTCAATGAGATAACTATCCATGCTATGGATTTAGGTTATCATATATATATAAAATAACATCTCCATGCCTTATATATCATGTACTGTAGTACGATGCTATATAAAAACTCACGTGGAAAGGTAACACCCGGACACCGAAAGCTTCATTTTTATGAAGCCCAGGTGGTCGTGTGGCTAGCGGGACGGCTACAGTGCAGGCGATTTGGTCTCACGATATCTCAGTTGCATGGGTTCGAATCCCGGCGAGAGAAGAAAAAAAAAATGCAATTCTCCCCGTCTCGAACCCAACAGTTAAATGTGTCGTCAAAAAAAATATTCATGAAATATTTGGCACTGTACGTACAGCAAAGAACATAACAATCAATTCTTTTGATGTCAAGATATCATAAAAGAATAAAATAGCCCGCCGCCGCTAAGCCTATGATGCTGCCTTGGACACTTTTTAGGAATAACCGTTTGATATGCTCATTAAGTTACATTTTGAAAAACCCAAATTAGTTATGTAAAAAAATGTGGATTTGTCAAAGAGACCCAACAAATAACAGATTGCAGCCGAAGGCCATCAATGGGTCTTCAACGAGAAAACCCCGCATAAAAAATGTGTACTAGTTCATTAAAAATGGACATCATACTTAACACCAAAAGTTATAAATGAACTAAAATATAAAAAAACATACAAGCTAGACTAAAAAGACCATTCTAGGCTCTTCACATGGGACAGGCGCAAAATACAGAGGGTATGCAGATATTTTGTGAGACCTAAACTCTCCCATATAGATATATTTATACTTTTAGAATAAAGAATTTAAAAAAACACAAAGTAATAATCACATAAGTATAAGCACAAGTAACGGACGAGGCCTTCCTTTGTATATTTGAATTAAATGTTTTAAATTAATACGTCTGTAAAGGTTGTTTTTTTAGGCATGACCTAGATATATTTATTTAGATGCACTTTATGTTTCAGTTTTACTTTAACTGGATCTTGCTCACAGTGCACCTTTTTTTAACCCTGTAGTATTTTTTATATTTTAGTTCATTTATAACTTTTGGTGTTAAGTAGTTTAAACGTGCGTGTTCATACTGATATCAATATTCGTCGTATTCGTTTAGAAAACGGTGTCAATTTCATGAAAGTCAACACACAAAAAAAGAAAAAAAAAAAAAAAAATTCTAGGATATAAATATCTTAAAACAAACGACACATCAATCACAAGGGCATATATTTTTTTGGACTACAGTTGTTATTCATACGTGACCTTGTCTAGCTATAGCTACAAGGAAGTACAACTGTTTTACATTAGATGTCAATTTTAGAAGTGCATGTTTACTGTCATATTTGTACAACGACTGGAAAGAATAAATTTACTTTTTGCATACTCACAAAATAATATACTTGTTTGGTGTCTTTTTATGACGTTTCATGTATCATTCATGTCAAGAATGGTCTTTGACCCATTATTAGATTATTTGGATTACGTCCCTTTTCAGGTAAAAATAAACGATGGTATGCAAACACTGTCAATATTATAAATTGATGTTTTTATCAAATTTTATCAGTTGTTATCAAATACAATGAAATTGTTCGTTTCTGTGAATATCAGCGGTTCTAATTTTATTTTGTTGCACGTCAGTGTTTTCCTCTTATAGTTAATGTGTTTTCCTCGCTTTAAGTTAAAATTGTACACCGGATTTGTTTTTTCTCAATCGATTTATGACCTTTGAATAACGGCATACTAACTATTGCCTTTATTTATTACATTGCACAATAATAATGTAGTCAAGTTGCGGTCGTATTCGGAAACAAATCAATTATTAATTTGCTTTATGTTAATTTTTATCTAATACATAAGTGTGGCGGCCCATTTGTAAAATTTTTAAATTAAGTCTTTTTTTTGAAGTCATCTGAATATTTTATAATATTGTTTGTCTGATCATTAATGATGTCAAAGAAATGGGTATTTTGAAAAATGAAAAGAAAATATTTGGATGTGGATATTAGCCAAGCATACTGCATTTCTTGTATAGCGGGAATGTAAATACGCACAGTTTTGTAACAACGAGTAGCTAATGCTTTAAAAAGAATTTCAGAGACAAAGAAAAAGGGGAGCATATATTCTTTATACATGTATTACTAATTATAGAGTGTGATAAATAAGTAAATTTCAGAAGAAAATCTGTAAATATTATTATGGAAACCCATCTATTTTCAAACTTTTGCTAGTTCAGTTATTATCTGTAAGAAATATTAAGGAGTTAAACAATATAGGTAAATACACATATCAGACAGAGAAAACTCATAACACTTGATTGTTTGTTATGTCCCGTTAATACTAATGTAAATTGAATCCCAAACTCCGCTACATGTAAAGGCATTAATGCTGTAAATGTATATGTAAAATGTATAAATTGTGTATCTGTGTAATCCTATAATATGAGCTGTATTTGCTTACGGAATACAGAATTATTATTATCAAAAGTAAAACATAAACGGTTTCTCTGTATAATGTTTATCTCTTCAGTTTATAACAGACTTTGATTCTAACCTTTATTATCTTCATAACTCGGAAAACATTTTAATAAATATAACGTATATAATAATTCAAAATAGAAATGCCCGATCTACTTTACTTTATATATTCATCTTTCGTATATGGTTAACATAGTATGTCGTAAATTATAGGTTTTTTGCTTTTGTACAGATTTGTCACTAGTCGGTGTTACAGCATATAAACACACTCTATTATATATACTTAGAGTAATGTACTAATAATTTTTACAGTATATAAATCATTAAGGACTTCCTTATTTTTCGATATTTTGCTTAGCGGGCCGATATGAACTTAGTTATCAAAGGTACCAGGATTATGATTTAGTACGCCAGACGCGCGTTTCGTCTACATAAGACTCATCAGTGACGCTCAAATCAAAAATATTTATAAACCCAAACAAGTACAAAGTTGAAGAGATGAATATTAAATGCTTCCTTTTATTATCGCATCCCTATCTAAAACATTATTGCATGGCATGTCGATGTCACACAGAAAATTCCAGAAAGTACACGTCAATGGTACGTTTTCATTGAAAATCATAACATAGTAATAGAATAGTAACATATCGTCTCTTGGGCTTTTATTATGACCTAAGGCCGAAATAGGGTATGATATAAAAATGCCATGGTATAATCTATAAGTATTAGATAGCAACATTGTTGAAACATATTTTTCATTATAGGCTTTTTTAGAGCACGCGGTTAGGTTCAATTTTTTAGTTCATGTAATAGCTTTAATATTTAATTACTAGGCATGTCAGCGAGTATTCGAGCACTTGAGTATCGCTCGGTAGTACCAAGTATCGATTACCAAAATTATACTCTACTAATCGGTTCCTATTAAATGTTGTTGATTTCTTAAGTTTAAACAAAAAATATTTGATTGGGAGCGCCTCCCGAGAAATTATATATTTATCAAAACAATAACAATTAAAATATGATTCGAATATCTGCGTTAAACTGTCGTTTAAACTTCCTCCAAACAGAGTTACATGTGAGATATATGAACAAATGCATTTTCCCTAGGCTTACACTTATAGCTAATCTTAGTCACTCTCTATCGTCAGAGCATATATTCATTGATTCAATATTCATAAGCAGGACTATTAGTTATTTAACAAATTTAAGAAATCGCTACGTCAAAGACAAAATTGATAATACAATATTTTAAAATAAAAACAAGTTTGTTGCACCCTGTATCGACACTCAGAATAGTCAAGAACATTTACTAGGACTAGATAATACCCCAAGGAATAAAAAATCCTTTACGCCATGTACTATAATTAAGTAAAATGGTAATAATCTAATA
>CM034360.1:76228345-76380476 GCA_019925275.1 Mytilus edulis
ATGTTCAAGATATTAAGTATTTATATATATATATGTGTGTCATGTATGTGTGTATTTCAATAATTTTTTCAATAATTTTTAATACCACTAGGTTTTATTGAATAATAAGTCAATTTGAAATTTGCATTTGGATTTAAAATTTTTACAATTTTACAATATTATAGAACTATTTTTTCCAAGAGATTATAATGAGGACATTCACAAATACATTGTTTTTCATTTTCAAGTTTATCCAACATAACCTTTGTTATTATCTATACAATTGTTTTTTTTTGCATATCCATCCATCTCTGGTTTTTAGAGGGTGTGTACCTATTTTGCATACTGCTGGTCAATCTTTAAATGCTTTCAATTCCAAATAATTTGCTTATTTTTTTTATTGAAAAAAACAAGACATGAGTTAGTTACCTTATCTGATGTAACAGTATTTTCACAAAAATCTTTCCAATTATTCAGAAAGACAAGATTAATAAAGACAGCAACCTAACAATACAATTAAGAAAAAAAACCAAAACAAAACAACTAACGGTTAATGGAAGTACAATGTATTGACTAGTGCCAATACTTCAAATTATAAAATATTTTCAGCTATACATGCTATATGAGGGATTTGAATAAATGAAATTTAATGTATGAAAATGTCCAAATTCTAACAATAAAAAAACCCATCCTTTGCCACTTTCACTGGAATTGATCATTTTGACATGAAAGTTGATTTAATCCTTTTCCCTTTAACAATGATTCTATTTCTATATGTCCTTTCTCCTGTGCTACATTAAGAGGATTTTTACCTTTAAAGTCACATTTAATGACATTAGCTGAATGTTGTAACAGTACTTTAACAACATTAATATGTCCATTATGACTTGCTATATACAGAGGTGATGCACCATTATTGTTACATTTATTGACATCAGCTGAATGTTGTAACAGTTCTTTAACAACATCAACATGTCCATTCTGACTTGCTATATACAGAGGTGATACACCATTATTGTCACACTTATTGACATCAGCTGAATGTTGTAACAGTACTTTAACAACATCAACATGTCCTTCATGACTTGCTATATACAGAGGTGATACATCATTATTGTTACATTTATTGACATCAGCTGAATGTTGTAACAGTACTTTAACAACATCAACATGTCCATTCTGACTTGCTAGATACAGAGGTGATACATTATTATTGTTACATTTATTGACATCAGCTGAATGTTGTAACAGTTCTATAACAACATCAACATGTCCTTCATGACTTGCAAAATCAAGTGAGGAACATCCATCATCAGCACAAAGATCAATATCAACATCATCACACTGAAGAAGTACACGTACAACCTCTATCCTGTTGGTGTAACAAGCAATCTGTAATGGTGGGGTGCCATAATTACTACACTTATTGACATCAGCTGAATGTTGTAACAGTTCTTTAACAACATCAACATGTCCATTCTGACTTGCTACATACAGAGGTGATGCATAATTTTTGTTACACTTATTGACATCAGCTGAATGTTGTAACAGTTCTTTAACAACATCAACATGTCCTTCCTGACTTGCCCAATAAAGTGAAGAACATCCATCATCAGCACAAAGATCAATATCAACATCATCACACTGAAGAAGTACACGTACAACCTCTATCATGTTGTAGTAACAAGCAATCTGTAATGGTGGGGTGCCATCATTCATACATTTATTGACATCAGCTGAATGTTGTAACAGTTCTTTAACAACATCAACATGTCCATCCTGACTTGCTACATAAAGTGAGGAACATCCATCATCAGCACAAAGATCAATATCAACATCATCACACTGAAGAAGTACACGTACAACCTCTATCATGTTGTAGTAACAAGCAGTCTGTAATGGTGGGGTGCCATCATTCATACATTTATTGACATCAGCTGAATGTTGTAACAGTTCTTTAACAACATTAACATGTCCTTTCTGACTTGCTATATACAGAGGTGATACACCATCATTGTTACACTTATTGACATCAGCTGAATGTTGTAACAGTTCTTTAACAACATCAATATGTCCTTCCTGACTAGCCATTAATAAAGGAAACCAACCATTCTCTTCACAATAATTAACATCACTATTCCTACTGATCAACCATTTAACAATTTCAATAGTACCCATATAACAACTTCCACCTAGTGCTATATCTTTATCGTAAATATCTTTGGTAGAAACAAGTTCTTGTTGCTTAGATAGATCAAGTTGGTTTAAATGAGTTACCAAGTTTTCAGTAAATAAAGTAGATTTCATGTTTCTGTTGAAAAATACATTGTTTACATTACCATTCTCCCAGTCTTTCACCAATCTTTCTATATATCTATCTATATAGGTATCAGGTATTCTTATTACAAACTCTATTTCTGTGCCCATGTTATCTGTTATTTGCCAAAGAAATCTCTCTTGAATGAAACCAGTATTAGCTTGATCAATAAAAATCTGTATCATCTTCTCCCCAAAGTATTTGGCAAGGAAATCAAACAATTTATCATGGATTATTTTGTATTTATTATCCACCTTGACCACATAGGTACCTTCAAGTGTTTCCAGGGATTTTCTTAAACGTTTGATGGATGTTCCTTTATTTAGTTCACATTCTTCTAGTAAATCTTCTATGATTGCTCCTATCTTTTTATCTTTTGACAACAAGATTTCTTCTGTTAATGTGTTGTTAAACATTACACAAAGGACTAAGCTACAATACTGCATCTTACCAACATCACTTTCTCCATACATTTGTACAAGTTGATCTTTGAAAACTTCAAAAGGATTGCTAAAAAAAGAGGTAACGCTTACATTTTTCTGGAGGTTCTGTTTATAATATAAACTACATAAAAGTGGGAAAAAGTCATATTTTTCTGACCATTCCTTTACTTCATCAGTATTTTCCTTAAAGTAAACTTCAACTAAAGCAAATTTTTCAGCAGCACTTAGTTTGAATTTTTGTGAACTTAAATCAATGTTACACATTTTGAAAATAGAGAGATTGCTAAATAGTTCATCTTTGTAAACCTCCAATCTACATGTAGAGATGATTTTACAACATTTGTCTTCAAGAAGAGATATAATGTGATCAAGTCTTTGTTTCCAGTCATTGTAAATTTGTTGATTAAGAGTATATCGGCCACAGACGTCATCAAATAAAAACAAAGTTTTCCTTCCATGTTTAAACCATTTTCCAATATCTTTAGGTTTACTACATGGAATTACAGTATAGCCATATTTCTTCATTATGAGGGCAATGTGTTTAGAAAGAAAACTTTTTCCAGTGCCAGAATTTCCCACCAGGGTAACTGAACTTTGTGCCAAAACTTTTTGCATTGCATGTTTCTCTGCTTCAGTGCTAACAAACTGTTGATCATCCTTTTTCCACTGTTCCAAGCGTATTTCGAACTGCTCTGTAAAATATGAAATTCAATAAATTATCTATATATATTAAAGTTCAAATTTCAAGGTGTAATAACACAAAAAATAAAGTATGTGACCATCATGTTCATGTATATTGTGTGTTTTGAAGCACCATATTTTGTTTTATTCAGTGTTCTAATAAAATATTTTTAAAACTTAAGATGATGTTTTTTTTTTTCTTCTATTCAAGGAAATGTGGTTTGAAATTAATTTAAAGTTAAATGGTAAAATGTCTTTATTAAAATCATACTGTTAAATGCCAGCTAAACAAAGACTAATAGGGGAATATCAGTGGTGGTGTTAACCCTTAAGAAAAATACTCTATCGTGACAAATATTTTATTATTTATCATTGTTGTGACATTTTTCATGTTTTGTAGTAACTTCTGTGTGTTCACACTACATGGACTATGTTTGTTTATAGAATTCGTCATAAAATTAATAAGAGCCTTGTTTATTATTCCAAAGCACTTATTTTCTGTGCATTTTCATGTCAGTGTCGCAGATCTCTTAAATGACCCGAAAAATGAACTGTGACATATAATTTGAATTCTACCTTTTAGTCAAAATACAAGTAGTATAAAAGAAGTTGATACATTAATACAAACTAGAAAACTTACACCGCATTTTTTGTTGTCGTAGAAACAAATAATAAATAAAGATGCCAAAAAAAGCGAATCATTTTCCTTTTGTTTAATTTCATGGCGGCCAAAAGATATTTTGAAAATGGAAGGAAAACAAAACATTTTTTGACACCAAATATCAATTCATGACATTGTTTGCTACCTTTATCATGTTTATATATTATTATTTTTTTAAAATTATTTGATAATTGATCAGCAGTTTAACTCCTCTATCAGCCCTTTTGGCTATTTCGTGGTAAATCAGGTTTTATTAGTGTGCTCAGAGAGAAAGTTTTACCTTCGACAGGAACACTGACAATCCAAGTCAATTTAGAGTCCAGCACATCTGCCACAATTAAGGTTCAAACTTATACAACCTTAGTGTTGACAGGTTAGTAGTACAGTACTTAAACTACTAACACCACTTATCCACTGACGCCCTTTTTTTTAATTCCAAGAACGCTATATGTTTACATATTTTGATAGTATTCTTGAAAACTGAGGCCAACAAATGAATTCTTACACCAGAAATTAATGCAGAATTTCAAGTCATACTAAATAAGCAAATTAAAAAAACGGAAAATGGCAGCCAACAGATAATTTTGACACTCTGAACCAATTCAGAATAGCACAATATACTTGTTTATCAATTAAAAGGTAGCTTGAAAGATGTTCCTCAAAATTTTGTATTTATAATATAAAACTCTCTACATATAACATGTATAATGTACAACAATTGAACAAGTTTATATCTACCATTTTTTAAGCAATACTTTTGGAATAACTGCATTTAAAAAAGTTTATAGAAGGACAGACAAAGTAAAAAGTATAAAGCACATGTATCTTTGATACGAGCCCATATCAATCAAAACATATGTATTTTCCAGTTATATGTACTAAAGATGCCTTATTGTAGAATCAAATAACGTTCCAATGTTCTACATCAATAAACTTACCAAGAATGTGTTTAGGAATAACTTCATCGTGATCCATCAGAATATCTAAAAATATAAAAACGACAAATTATGAACATGGTTTTCTCAGATTTGAACGTACTGTCTTTTGTGCTTTGTATCAATCTGGTGAGTTAATAGAAATAAGAATATAAGCCCTTTTAACTGATTTTTTTAGTTTGTTCCTTAGTTGTACTGTTACATCACTGTCCAAGTTAGGGGAGGGTTTGACACCGGTATACATGTTTAACCTCACCACATTATTATGTTCATACCCCAAGTCAGGATATCACTGAATGTCATTTTTTGCTGTGTATCATATTTCATACATAAATCAGGCTGTTAGTTGTCTTGTTAGAATTGTTTCACATTTGTCATTTCAGTGCCTTTAATAGCTTACTTTGAGGTATGGATTTTGCTCATTGTTGAAGGATGTATGCTGACCTATATTTGCTATCTCTTACGTCATTTGGACTCTGGCAGATAGTTTTCTTATTGGCAATCTTACCACATATTCTGTTTTTCCTATTGACAATTATGTATAAGTTTTTCCTTACACCAAAAATACATGGCCTAATACAAAATAAAGAGCCCTGAAATGTATCACATGCTAAATCGAGCATTACTGAATAATTTTTATATGTAATTATAGACAATCTTAAGTAATGTCTAAGATAACTACACATGTCAAAAAATATGTTATTGCAATTCATAGTGCCCTGCCGGTTAAAAATTCATTGTACTGGAACAAAATGCTACTTCATCAATAAGTTGTCTTGGTGTAAACTATATAACAAATATCAAGTCAATATCGTCAGGCCTGACAAAAAATAAAAAAATAAATGTTAACACAGAGATATGTCTCGCCTATTTGTAATTTTGATAATGCAAATATTGAAATTAACATAGCAATACTTTATCATTTTAGTCAATGAACCATGATGGAAGGTTCATGGCTAAACAATCTCCATAGAAATGAGATGTGCCAATGCTAATACAACTGCTACGAAATACCATTGACTCATCATAAGTACTTCCCTTTAAACAAACCTAAGCACAAACATTAACTTGTAAACTATGTGAAAGTTTCAAAGTCAATGAACCATCATGAGAGGGTGGGTCTTCATAATCTCCATGGAAACAAATACTTGCAAATGCCAATAAATTTGCATACCAAATATCATTGATGTATCAGTAGCGGTTTATCTTAAACTGATCTAATCACAAACTAATACATGTAAAATAATCAAAAGTTTCAAAGTCAATGGACCATGCATGAGGGGTGGGGACAAATATTCTCATTGAAATTAAGATGTGCAAATGCTTAAACAGTACAACTGTAAACCAATTAAAATTGGCCTACCACTAATGGTTCCTTTTGAACTGACCTAATCACAAACTAATACATGTAAACTATTCAGTGGTTGTTGTTTATTAGTGTGATACATAACTGTTTTTCATTCATTTTTTTAACATGAATTAGATCGATAGTTCTTGTTTGAATTGTTTTACATTTGTCATTTCAGGGCCTTCTATGGCTGACTATGATATGGGCTTTGCTCATTGTTGAAGGCCGTACGGTGACCTAAAGTTGTTAATTTTCTTGTCATTTGGTCTCATGTGAAGAGTTGTCTCATTGGCAATCACACAACATCTTCTTTTTATAAGTAAAAGATTAAAAGTCAATAGACCATATTTGAGGGGGTGCCCCGGCCAAATAAACTTCATGGCAATGAGATATGTATGCCAAAGCTTTAAACAAATGCATACTTAATATAATTGACCTAACACTAGTGGTTCACTATAAACTAGACCAAATCACAAACTAATACATTGTTGACAGCGCCGCCACCATCACCGGAAACAGCATACATATGTCCCGCTTTTTGACTCTGTTAAGGCGAGACAAAATCAGATTATTAACAATGATTAAAGTGATCTTTTTCCAAGAACCATAATTACTCTGCACAAAACCCATACCTGTCAACATTTCAAAATGCCCATGGGGGTTTTATGTGGAAGATGGCTCTTACATTCCTACAAAACCTTTAAAGGGGCATTAAAGTTTATTTCAATGTTGTTTTCTTTTGCTTCTTCATATTATTACAAACCTATAGCCATGGTAAAATTGATTGTTTTGTTTTAAATTGTGGACAAAATTGTCTTTCAAAATGTCTATTTGGGAAAATTCATGGGGGAAGTCTCCCCAATTAGTGACAGTTGACAGGTATGAAAATCAACAGACCTGAACAAAATTTGAACTTTGTCTGTAAACTATATACCAATTATCAAATTAATATCTTTAAGCACAATGAACTAGAGGCTCTCAAGAGCCTGTGTCGCTCACCTTGGTCTATGTGCATATTAAATAATGAACACATATAAATTCATGACAAATTGTGTTTTGGTGATGGTGATGTGTTTGTAGATCTTACTTAAACTTTACTGAACATTCTTGTTGCTACAATTATATATATTTATAATAAACTTGGCCCAGTAAATACAGTGGAAAAAAATGTCTAAAAATTTATGAAAATTGTTAAAAATGTATTATAAAGGGCAATAACTCCTTAAGGGGTCATTTGAAAGTTTTGGTCATGTTTAACTTAATTGTAGATGTTTCTTTGCTGAACATTATTGAGGTTTACATAAAGGTAACAGTAGCATACCGCTGTTCAAACTCATAAATCCATGGACAAAAAACAAAATCGGGGTAACAAACTAAAACTGACGGAAACGCATAAATATAAGAGGAGAACAACGACACAACACTACACAACACTACAATGTAACTAACACACACAGAAACGGACCAAGCATCAGACAAAATCCCACGATACCACTGTTTACAGTTTATCTCTATCTATAATAATATTCAAGATAATAACCAAAAACTGCAAAATTTTATTTAAAATTACTAATTTGTGGGCAGAAACCCAACAAGGGGTTGTCTGATTTGTCTGAAAATTTCAGGGCAGATAGATTTTGATCTGATAAACAATTTAATCCCGTGTCAGATTTGCTCTAAATGCTTTGGTTTCAGAGATATAAGCCAAAATCTACATGTCACCTCTATGTACTATTTTTAGCCACGGCGGCCATCTTGGTTGGTTGGCCGGGTCATGCCACACATTTTTTAAACTAGATACCCAAACGATGATTGTGGCCAAGTTGAGTTAAATTTGGCCCAGTAGTTTCAGAGATCTTTTTAAAAGAATACTAAAATTATTGAAAAATCGTTAAAAATTGACTATAAAGGGCAATAACACCTTAAGGGGTCACATGACAATTTTGGTAATGTTTGACTTTTTTGTAGATCTTATTTTGCTGAACATTATTGCTGTTTAAAGTTTATCTCTATCCATAACAATATTCAAGATAATAACCAAAATCTGCAAAAATTTCCTTAAAATTACTAATTTGGTTGCAGCAACCCAACAACACCTTGTCTGATTTGTCTGAAAATTTCAGGGCAGATAGATCTTGACCTAAAAGACGATTTTACCCCATGTCAGATTTGCTGTAATGCTTTGGTTTCAGAGTTATAAGCCAAAATCTACATTTTACCCTTATGTTCTATTTTTAGCCATGGCGGCCATCTTGGTTGGTTGGCCGGGTCATGCCACACATTTTTTAAACTAGATACCCAAATGATGATTGTGGCCAAGTTTAGTTTAATTTGGCCCAGTAGTTTCAGAGGAGAAGATTTTTGTAAAAGCTAACGACGGACAACGACGACGACGGAAGATGGACGCAAAGTGATGAGAAAAGGTCACTTGGACCTTCGGGCCAGGTGAGCTAAAAAAGTGTGGACATTTGATTGGACAGACAGACAGACAGATGGAGTGCAAACCTGGAGTCCCCTTCGACAAAAGCTGTAGATTATCACACTTAGGGTAAAACTGCCATAGGACAATTAACATCAATTTGAAAAAAATATACATCTTTCAGTCTTGCCCGAAGTTCACTGAACTATATTATATATGGTTACCTTTTTTCTCATGTCTGTCTTTGAGTTTCTTCATTCCTGAAACAAGACAAACTGCCTAGATGTTTCATAGTCTAAATATTTCTATAACTGAAACACAACATTGTACAACATAATTTTGTCATAAAGGTAAAGAAAAAAAAATATTTATATCTCGTCATTTTTTTATCAATAATTTTACGAAATTGAAGATTGAACAAATTAAACACAACTGACTAACATGAAGAAACAATTAATAACTAACTATTAGCAATTAAGGTTAATGGAATGTCTAAATATTGGCCAATCTATTTTTTAATCTGATGTAAGACTTCTTTGTCAATAAACTTTAAAAATTTAATATATAATAAGAGTGCACACGCTGAAATGTCTCGCCTTCTATACTAATCATTGATATTATGTTGATAGTCCTAGGTATAAAGCTAAGCTTTATTACAACTGTCAGATAAACCTATCATTAACCAATATAACTAAACAAAGACCAATGAACCTTAAAAATGAGGTCAAGGTCAGATGAAACATGCCAGGCAGACATGTACAGCTAACAATGCTTGTATACAACATATATCGTTGACCCATTACTTATAGTTTAAGAAAAATAGACCAAAACACAAAAACTTAACACTGTGCAATGAACCGCGAAAATGATGTCACGGTCTTATAAAACCTGCGCGACTGACTGACTGATCATAGAATATTTCCATACACCAAATATAGTTGACCTATGGTATATAGTATTAGATAAAAAGACCAAAACTCAAAAACTTAACTTTGACCACTGAACCATGAAAATGAGGTCAGGGTCACATGACATTTGCCCGCTAGACATGTACACCTTACAATCATTCAATACAACAAATATAGTAGACCTATTGCATATAGTATTTGAAAAACAGACCAAAACACAAAAATTTAACTATAACCACTGAACCATGAAAATGAGGTCAAGGTCAGATGACACCTGCCATTTGGACATGTACACCTTACAGTCCTTCCATATACTGAATATACTAGCCCTATTGCTAATAGTATCTGAGATATGGACTTGACCACCAAAACTTAACCTTGTTCACTGATCCATGAAATGAGATCGAGGTCAAGTGAAAACGGTCTGACAGACAGGAGGACCTTGGAAGGTACGCACATATCAAATATAGTTATCCTATTACTGATAATAAGAGAGAATTCAACATTACAAAAAATTTGAACTTTTTTTTCAAGTGGTGACTGAACCATGAAAATGAGGTCAAGGACATTGGACATGTGACTGACGGAAACTTCGTAACATGAAGCATCTATATATACAAAGTATGAAGCATCCAGGTCTTCCACCTTCTAAACTATAAAGCTTTTAAGAAGTGAGCTAACGCCGCCGCCGCTGCCGCCGGATCACTATCCCTTTGTCGAGCTTTCTGCAACAAAAGTTGCAGGCTTAACAAAAACTGGAAGTTAGGGACCATATTTTTTCGTTACAATACATTGAAATTTAAGAAATCACAGTGATTTTATAAGTGTAATATTGGGGTAACTTATTTTTTTAACCCTGATTGAGCAAACATCAAACAATTCATATTTTTCTAAATTCAATGAGGTGATTTCTTTTCAAAATATCTCAAAAATATCAAATAGAATAAGGGGGTCACCATGGTCACAGTTCTTATTTCTTAAAAAAAAAAAAAAACAAAAAAAACATCATGAACGTCCTATCAAATTCAATATAATTATTTGTCCTTGATTTTAAACGGACTTTTTAAATATAGTTTAATACCAGTTATTCAATAGTTCCTCTCTCTTTTCTGATTGAGCAATATGTTTGTTTCCAACATTTGACCATTCCTTTTACACTTAAACATGTATATGTATATAGATGAAAACTTGTCTTTTTTCATAGAATTGTATACTTTTTTTAGCATATTATGTGACTAATTTAATAGGAGGTGGCACTGACTGCCTGAGAGGAGACCCACTTCAGATATGCTTCAGTGATCCCCTAAATAATCAACCAAATTTTCAACATAAAAAGGGGGGGGGGGGGGGGGGGGTCTGTAACAATTATGAAATATATTGGAATCATCTAAGTAAATCAGGTACCATATTAATTTCAGGATCTGTTATAATTACCTATTTGACACAATTGCATTTCTTGATCTGACAATTCTGTCTTCTCCATTTGAGAAGCAACATCCTCATATTCTCCATGATTTAGAGCTTCAAGAAGGTGTATGTATGCATCTTCACCTTTGCGAATCAATTTGTCGAATAAAAGTCTATTACTCTCCTGTCGATTGAGTGCAGAATTACACATTTCCTCTTTTTCTTCAGTACTTAAAACATCAGACTGATACAGGTTGTCAGCTATGTCTGTTTTGGAGTCAACACCATGGACAAACATCATGTAATTCTTTTGTAGTTTAACTTTGTGTTTATTCAACACTGAAATATAAGAAAGGCATGAATGAAATGTTCTTTTTCTCTTTCACACACATGCTTTTGTTCCCACTGTGATTGGGTGTTTTGTTAAAGTTACTACATTAAATATCAATTGTAGGAGTAATTTTTCGTTATTGAAATATTGGTTTTATTCCAAAACATAGAATAAACAACCGTGAGTGTACCAAGAGGGCATGATACGTCATAAATAGAATTACATTATGCATATATATCAAATTAGACATGTCATGCATGTTAGACAATGAATACCGGTGGTATTTTTAAGATTAAAAGGCTAAACATAGCAAGGGGATATTCCACACTCATAGGTCCGAGAGTCTGACAATGCCATGGTAAACTGGAGGCTCTTAAGAGTCTGTGTCACTCAACTGGAGCTATGAGAAACATGAACCTTTCTCCAGCATTGTAGACTACAATATAATGCATGACTAACGTCACATGACTAAAATTGCTTTCTTGTTGACCTAGCTTGTATTGCTGGTAATTTTTTGGGGTTTTTAGTTTCTACCCTATATACTATCAATTCCAAAATTAAAATAAATGTCAAGAACTTAAAAGTTAGTAAAAAATTGTCTATTATAAGCATGATTAGTGGTCAGACAATGGTTTCTGTCATATTGGCATTCTTATATATATACCACTCATTTTTGAGGATAACAGTTTCTATATATATCTCTTATAGTTTTCAAGATAAGAGAAACTCATGAAACTTGGTATTGTGGACTACTTTGAGCGCAAGGACGTTATAAGTATGACTTTGTTCGAATCCATCTTGAAGGAACACTATAACTGTTTATGGAAAAATGACATTGTGAAAACTCCAAAGTTGAGAACTTATGTGAAACTAAAGACTTATTTTGGAATAGAAACATACCATGTTAAATTTAATTTGAACAAAATTGAACGATCTTTCCTAACACAGCTGAGATATCTTTTTGATGACAAACTATCCTAGAAAGCTGGCTAAGTATACAGTGAAAGCGTTCTGGCATAGACGTGAAGTGTTATATAATACATGAACAGTTTGATAAACAGTATATTGCAATTCCAGTTGACAGTATTGATTGTATTTGACTTTAATATGAAAATGTAAAAAGGTTACTTCATGGTCAATCTAAAGATTTCCAGTTTCTTTATTATAAATATTAATTTATTATGCATTCAACTTGACATTTACTAAATCGATTTTCTAATAACTTCATTTTTTATATAAGTTTGAATTTTTCATTATTAATTAATTATGCATTCAACTTGACATTTATTAAAACCGATCTTCTAATAACTTCATTTTTAATTTTTTTTTTTATATAAGTTTGAATTTTTCATTATTAATTAATTATTTTGAAATTTAGCTTAATCTTACTTTTCATTAATTTGTTTGAAATCCGTGATAAAAGAATTATGTTTTATTATTTGAAAGTGACTTATAGACCCAATGGGTCGGGTGTATTTTATTGTGTATGTAATATTTTTGTACTTTATTGAAATGTGATTACACATGTCACTATAATAAACATTTACTTACTTACTTACTTACTCTGAAATTCTAAATAAAGGAGTAGGTTTGGTAAGGATCGATTTTGGCCTCAAATTTCAGGTTCATCTGAAAAAGGTTTTGATCACTTTTTAAACACTTAAGTGTCTATTTCATTTGAATCAATTAGTTTATATGAAAGATTTTAACTGATTTAGTCATTAAAAACGATCCGATTCCAGCTCAAATATGAAAAAATCTACTAAATATGCCAAAACATGTCACTTTTCAGATGGTTTTAGTCAAAAATGAAAGTGGCCGCATCCGGGTTCATCCTCAACCTTTATATATATATGTTATGTATTATCATAAAATACAAAGTTACTAACATCTCAATATTAAGGTTGAACACGAAAACCGTCTAAAATTTAACTAAAATGCTACAATTGGTAAAATTTCAGTAACTTAACATGACTTAATGGTGCTAGTACCCGTTATATGTGCATTGCATTGTCAAAAACAGCCCATATGTATGTACCACAAGCATTCTACTGTCCAATAATAACTACAAGTTTACATTTTAACAATTTTGAAAAAAATTGCTATATTTTGCGGCCAAAAATGGGTCTTACTGGACCTACTCCTTTGTCTTTAAAGAGTAAAAAGTCCTATAAACAATTATCTAATAGCTACGGCCATGTATGAATTTTTGATGACCTTGAATATATCTGATCATTTTTGCTGTTCACAGTATCTACTTTTCTGTGTTTTCAAGATTATGGACAAACACTGGTGAATAAGTCAACAATCTTCATTTAAGGGCAATAATTCTAATAAGGAGTCAACCAATGTTTTCATACCTATAATTCTTTTGTATAGGCCTTGTATTGTTGATAACTTTATTATTTTTGTTGTTTACAAATTCTACTTATCTATAATAGTTTCAAGATAAAAGGCAAAAATTTACAAATAAGTCAAAAATCAAATTTGAAGGGGTCACCTGCTGGTTTGAATTCCATTGGTTTTTTTTTGTAGATCTTATATATCTAATTATTTTTGCTGTTTGCAATTTCTACTTTTCTATTATCAGATTATGGTCATGATAATTTTTCAAATACATGTAGTAGGCAAAATTTGATGAAAAGATTAACTATAGAGCCTGTGTCGCTCACCTGTTACTGTATTTACTGATGTCGGCCATCTTGGTTGGTAGGCGAGGTCATTAGACACTTTTTTAAAATAGATACCCTAGTAATGATTGTGGCCAAGTTTGGTTAAATTTGGCCCATAGTTTTAGAAAAGAAGATTTTTGTACAAGTTACAAAAATGACGAAAAGTTGTGCAGTATTGACTATAAAGGACAATAACTCCTTAAGGGGTTCTCTGACAATTTTGGTCATGTTGACTTATTTGTTGATCGTACTTTGCTGAACATTATTGCTGTTTACAGTTTATCTCTATCCATAATAGTATTCAAGATAATAACCACAAGAGTGCACACGCTGAAAGGTCTCGCCATCTATACTAATCATTGATATTATGTTGATAGTCCTAAGTATAAAGCTTAACTTAAATACAACTGTCACATAAACTTAACATTAACCAAGATAACTAAATATTAACAAAGACCAATGAACCTTGAAAATGAGGTCAAGATCAGATGAACCATGCCAGGCAGACATGTACAGCTAACAATGCTTCTATACAACATATATATAGTTGACCTATTACTTATAGTTTAAGAAAAATAGACCAAAACACAAAAACTTAACACTGTGCAATGAACCGTAAAAATGAGGTCATGGTCAAATAAAACCTGCGCGACTGACATAAAGATCATAAAATATTTCCATACACCAAATATAGATGACCTATGGCATAAAGTATTAGATAAAAAGACCAAAACTCAAAACCTTAACTTTGACCACTGAACCATGAAAATGAGGTCAGGGTCACATGACATCTGCCCGCTAAACAGGTACACCTTACAATCATTCAATACAACAAATATAGTAGATCTATTGCATATAGTATGAGAAAAACAGACCAAAATACAAACATTTAACTATAACCACTGAACCATGAAAATGAGGTCAAGGTCAGATGACACCTGCCAGTTGGACATGTACACCTTACAGTCCTTCCATACACCGAATATACTAGCTCTATTGCTTATAGTATCTGAGATATGGACTTGATCACCAAAACTTAACCTTGTTCACTGATCCATGAAATGAGGTCGAGGTGGAGTGAAAACTGTCTGACAGACATGAGGACCTTGCAAGGTACGCACATATCAAATATAGTTATCATATTACTTATAATAACAGAGAATTCAACATTACAAAAAATCTGAACTTTTTTTTCAAGTGGTCACTGAACCATGAAAATGAGATCAAGGACATTGGACATGTGACTGACAGAAACTTCGTAACATGAGGCATCTATATACAAAGTATGAAGCATCCAGGTATTCCACTTTCTAAAATATAAAGCTTTTAAGAAGTTAGCTAACCCTGCCGCCGCCGGATCACTATCTCTATGTCGAGCTTTCTGCAACAAAAGTTGCAGGTTCGACAAAAAACTGCCGAATTTCCTTAAAATTACCAATTCAGGGGCAGCAACCCAACAACAGGTTGTCCAATTTGTCTGAAAATTTCAGGGCAGATAGATCTTGACCTAATCAACAATTTTACTCAATGTCAGATTTGCTCTTAATGCCTTGGTTTTGAAGATAAGAGCCAAATCTACATTTTACCCGTGTTCTAGTTTTAGCCATGGCCAGGTCATCGGACACAATTTTTAAACTAAATACCCCAAGGATTATTGTGGCCAAGTTAGTTTAAATTTGGCCCAGTAGCTTCAGAGAAGAAGATTTTTTTACAAGTTACAAAAAATGACGAAAAAGTTGTTAAAATTGACTATAAAGGGCAATAACTCCTTAAGGGGTTGACTGACAATTTTGGTCATGTTGACTTATTTGAAGGTCTTATTTTGCTGAACATTATTGCTGTTTACAGTTTATCTCTCTCTATAATAGTATTCAAGATAATAACCAAAAACTGCCAAATTTCCTTAAAATTACCAATTCTGGGGTAGCAACCCAACATGCCAAAATGATGATTGTGGCCGAGTTTGGATTAATTTGGCCCAGTAGTTTTAGAGGAGAAGATTTTTGTAAAAGGGTACTAAGATTTACGAAAAATGGTTAAAATTGACTATAAATTAAGGGCAATAACTTCTAAAGGGGTCAACTGACCATTTCGATCATGTTGACTTTTTTTTACTAGTCTTAGTTGCATGATTTTTGTTATTAGTTGTTAGTGGCTTTGAACAAGCTGTCAGATAAAGATCTGCGAGTACTCATAGATCTGTTCATTGTGTCTTTTTCTGTCGGGATGTATAAGTACCGGGCCATGTCCACTTGTATATTTGTTCATCTGATGAGTTAAGCCTTTTTCAACTGATTTTTATAGTTCGTTATTATGTTGTGCTGTTATACCACTGTCCAAGGTCAGGAGAGGGTTGGGATCCCGCTAACATGTTTAACCCCGCCACATTATTTATGTATGTGCCTGTCCCAAGTCAAGAGCCTGTAATTCAGTGGTTGTCGTTTGTGTATGTGTTACATATTTGTTTTTCGATAATTTTTTTTTTCATAAATAAGGCCATTAGTTTTCTCTTTTGAATTGTTTTACATTGTCTTATCGGGGCCTTTCATAGCTGACAATGCGGTATGGGCTTTGCTCATTGTTGAAGACCGTACGATGCAGGCATGGGGTAATCGTAATCAGTAATCGTAATCAGCTGTAATCGATTACATTTTGCAGTGTAATTCTATGTACAAATGTAATCAGTAATCATGCCAATTCTGATTACAAGTAATCGTAATGTAATCAATTACATTGCAAAAAACAGGTGTAATCATGATTTCTTTTAGATTACTTTAAGATTACATTCATATGATTACTTGCTGATTACAAATGAAAATAGTTTTTGAAAGACAAGTTGAAAATAAGAAAATGTAAAGCTTGAATAAAAACTCATGTAACTAGCATTCACACTGATGGGACTTTGTTTAATGTGATAAATTGTATCATCTATATAACAAATTTGTATAACCAAGTGTTTTATTTTATTAACAGTTTACCAAAGGAAATGGCCTCTCCAATATTTCATTGTGAGATTGAGGTCTTATGAAACAAGAATATGCCTTGAAAGCATTTTTTTCCTTGATTGAAATCTTCTGATATAAACTCCAATTTAATATAAGTTTACCCAATATTTTTACATAACTACAAATGTACATTGAAATTCAAATGCAGAAAAACATTTTGTTCCAATTTGACTATGTTGGTTGACATACATATATGAGCCCACTTAATTCAAAATGGAGGTTAAAACCAGATTTCATTTATTGACAAATTGAATAAATTTAGTTTTTCATAAATTCGTGATTAATATGTGCTTTTTATTTTTATGCCCCACCTACGATAGTAGAGGGGCATTATGTTTTCTGGTCTGTGCCTCCGTCCGTCCGTCCGTCCGTCTGTGCCTCCGTTTGTCCGTCCAGTTAAAGTTTTTGGTCGAGGTAGTTTTTTGATGAACGATGAAGCTGAAGTCCAATCAACTTGAAACTTAATACACATGTTCCCCATGATATGATCTTTCTAATTTTAATGCCAAATTATAGTTTTGACCCCAATTGCATGGTCCACTGAACATAGAAAATGATAGTGCAAAGTTCAAGTTAAAGTTTTTGGTCAAGGTAGTTTTTGATGAAGTTAAAGTTACATCAACTTGAAACTTAGTACACATTTTACCTATAATATGATCTTTCTAATTTTAATTCCAAATTAAAGTTTTGACCCCAATTTCACGGTCCACTGAACATAGAAAATGATAGTGGGAGTGGGGCATCCGTGTACTATGGACACATTCTTGTTTATTTTTTATTAACTTTGAGTCTTTATACAGCTCATCAGTATAAACAAGAACATGAACAGTGTATACATATGGCAATAATATTACAAACAATATGCATAGTAAACAATAGGTTACGTCAGGAGTTTCATCAATACAAAATTTTTATTACAATAAACTGTTTTTAATTAAAAGAGAAAATTATATACTTTCCTAAGTTACAAAACTGTTTTCTGTTTTCACCTGACAATAATTCTATTAATTATTAATTAGATCAAGTATAAAAAAAAAATCAAACAAATAATGACAATCAACCACTTTTAACTTTATTGATATTGTTATTAAGACAATAAAATGTTAATACCTAAGCTTGCCTATTGTTTGTTAAAAAAATGGAACAAGTGATTAACACCTGTAAAAACATTAATGGATGTGTCAGTTATGTCCCAACAGACAATAAAACTATACTTAATAATTTTTTATTTGTTCAGGTTTTTTGTTAATTAGGCAGTTGGTTAAAAGTAGAAAAAAATAAAGTTATATATTTTACATAGAGAAAGGACACTTGTCTATGATAGCTATTTTTTATCAAATTACATATACACACGTTACACTGTACTTGTCTATAAATTCTTTTAATTAAGATGAATAAATTAAAGCTTTTAAAAAAGTAACCAAAATTAGCTTTTTTATGAGGATAAAAAGTTATAAAAAAAACCTTTGATATTGCAATATACAATTGTAATCATAAGTAATCTAAAGTAATCATGATTACTTTAAAGAAAAGTAATCTAATGCAATCGATTACATATGAAAAAGAGTGTAATTGTAATGTAATCGATTACATTTTATTAGCAAAGTAATTGTAATTTAATCATTTACATTTTAAAGTAATCGACCTCATCCCTGGTACGGTGACCTATAGTTGTTAATGTCTGTGTCATTTTGGTCTTTTGTGGATAGTTGTCTCATTGGCAATCATACCACATCTTCTTTTTATATTATTTGTAAATCTTACTTTGCTGAAAATTATTGCTGTTTACAGTTTATCTCTATCTATAATATTATTTAAGATAATAACCAAAAAACAGCAAAATTTCCTTAAAACTATCAATACAGGGGAAGTAATCCAACAAGGGCTTGTCCGATTCATCTGAAAATTTCAGGGCAGATAGATCTTGACCTGATAAACAATTTAACCTCTGTCAGATTTGCTCTAAGTGCTTTGTTTTTTTAGTTATAACCAAAAACTGCATTTTAACCCTATGTTCTATTTTTAGCCACACTGGCCATTTTGGTTGGTTAGCCGGGTCACGGACACATTTTTTAAACTAAATACCCCAATGATGAGTGTGGCCAAGTTTATTTTAGTTTGGTCCAGTAGTTTCAGAGAAGATTATTGTAAAAGTTAACGACGCCCGACGACGCGGGACGACAACGACGGACGCAAAGTGATGAGAAATGCTCACTTGGCCCTTTGGGCCAGGTGAGCTAAAAAAGTAGAACAGCCACCATTATAAAACTTGTCCAAGATATTGCTGATTTTAACCTATAGTATAAGTTTTGAAACTAGAGGCCCTAAAGAGCCTGTGTTGCTCACATTCATGACATTGGTCTATGTGCATATATTCAACATGTTCAACAAACATGCACTCTCCAACATTGTAGACAAGAATAGAATTCATGACAAAAATCTGTTTTGTTGATCTTGTTACAAGACGAATTTATCAGTTATTTTAAAAAACTAAACAAAACCGACCAGAGTCTTAATTCATTTCAAGAAAAAATTCTCAAAAATTTTAAAACATTATTTGCTTATTTTCAAAAAAAAACAACAGGCATGACACATGTGACAGGACAAATGACAGATGATAATTCATATAATATATATCTTATATATTTTTCTTAAGATGATATCCAATAAACTATATAAGATATCTTGTATAGAAGATAGTTATAAAATATTTCATATACTTAATGAGATATCTTATAAACTTTAGAAGATATATTATAAAGTATATAAGATATCTAAGTATAAAGTATATAAGATATCTCATAAAATATAAGATATCTCATATAATATATAAGATAGCTTTAAAAAAAATAATTATATAAGATATCTCATATATTAAATGAGATATCTTATAAAACTCTAATATGTTATATAAGATATCTTATATATTATGAGATAATTTGAGATAATTTGAAAGTCGAATAAATAGATAAACTGCTTAAGTGCCATAGGTTTATGTTAGCTGCTATATATGCCTTGTTTACCAAAGTTAAGTTGATAGTGCACATGCCTTGTTTACCAAAGTTAAGTTGATAGTGCATCATGTGCAATGGTATTCATGTATTACAACTTCCCTGGTCTGAATCCAATAACTTCTTCAATCAGTGTACTGGTGAAACTTAATATCCATTTTCTGTTTTTACAGGTCAGGAAAATGACATTATTTCGTTTTAGATTGTATGCATAAAAAATTCCCAAAAAAAATAATTTGATGTTCAAGGGACCCATTTGAAAACACCTGGAATCATCCCTGGGCAGAAACAAGTGCCTGTGTGTGAGTAACTTGGTAACAGAGACATATAATACAATATGTCTCTGTTGGTAATCAAATAATTCATACCTAATATACATGCCATAATGCCCATACTGTGAAATTAAAATTTCTCACATGACACCCTTTCTTTTGGGATTGAGCAACTGAATCATTACCATTTTAGAATTATGTTTTATATGTCTAATCCCAGTACAAATGACCTTCCACTCCATTTTTGATGTCTACATCCCGCCTTTAATACCAGGGGATGAATAGACACAGGGGAGTGAAACGTAGCCTATGCTTAAAAATTTTCTCCAGGTGAAAACCGTAATAAAGTTTTGCCGAAAGCATTGTTAAGGATGTTCGCTAATCTATTTCAAAATAACAAACTTTTTTAAAGACTGTTCTAAATTCATAGTATGTAAATAAAATAACTAAAAAAGCAGGAAAAAAATGAAGGGTCCGTGTGCTTGTTTTCGAGATATAGCTAGGTCATTGAAAATTTGGCGGAAATACTTCTCTTTTGATTTTGCATACATTTTACATTATCACCTTTTTTCTTTCAAAAACAATGAAAAAATAACAAGGATTTTATAAGATTTTCAAAGATAACATTTAAAACTACATGAAATCAAATTCTGGAAAGAAAAGTAAGGGTTAAGGATGCTTGCTCCTCTTGTTTTAGATTTTTTGCCAGATATTCGAAATCCTCTGGTTTTATCCATGTAGTACCATTAAACATTTTTGCCCATAAACCCCTTCATTGATTGATTGCTTCGTCGTCTTCCTCGCATTCTTCATACCAGACTGAGCTTTTTATTCTTGGTTAGGTTTTTTTTGCAATACATTCTTATTAATGATGCACGCCGCTCCCCGGTGAAATTTTGTTTAGAAAGTAGAAACGAAATTATAGAAACGCAATGTGTGAATATACGTGGAATTGTACCACAATTAATGCAATTCCGCTAAGAAGCCCATTCGTTTTTAAATGGTCACCGAAATACGTCGCTAGCAAAATAAAAAGGAAATTTATTTGTAAAAGAATACCGACAGAATTTTGCGGGAGTGGGAGGGAGGGGAACCACCATACAGGCAGACGTATACACTCAGACGAAAATGGTTTGTTTGCATGGAATGAAAAAAGAAGGGTTGTTGAACTTGTATATTTGGCCGAACAACTTTCCCTATGTTTCAAGTGTAAACTGTATTTAAAATTTATTGGACTGTACAGAAGAAGTCGGATATGGTTTCGGAAGCTTAATTGTTTAAAATAAACTACTAGCATTGTAATCGTATAAGCACAGTCTATACAGGACAGCAAGATCGGAATAAGGAGAAAGTTAACAAAGGCTTAAACATATGGGATATCAACACTAAATGTGTACTCGGTTGGTAAGAAATAAAATTAAATCATTCAGATCCCGTTACATTTTTTTCTTTCAATTCCATTCGTTTCATTAACCTATTTATTCAAACGTCAAAAAGATTAAAAGAATAGAGTTCAAATCGCCCCCTTTTTTCCCGCGTTGTACATATTGTATCTATCAATGGTCATAAAATCTTAAACAAATTTGCTTGTTCTTTCATAACGTTTTTAAAAACATCGACAGTAGAGAAATGTAGGCTTGAGAGCAAATGCAATGCAATTTCCGATATAGTTAATATTTCATAGGGGCATAAACCTTTGATCAGCGCACTGACTATCGAAATTATTCAGGACAATGCTGATATAAACCTTTAATATAAATGATATACATTATTTAAAGATATAGAAAAAATTGTACACGCAAGAGCGCTTACAAATGCGATTTCCCATATAATTAATATTTCCAAGGGGCATAACTCTTAAAAAAGCGGCAATGCTGATATAAACCTAATATCAAGTTTTATAAAAGTCTAGCAAGAATTGTACACGTGAGAGAGCTAAAAAGACCGCGTACGGACAAACAGACGGACTCCCGGTATTTCTATGTCCCCCAAAACGCATCGCGCGGGGACAAAAATCCAACGATATCTTTACCCTTCTCCCACCTCCCGCCCCTATCTCTCATCTCCCACTTTTAGAATCTTTTTTCTCCCCCACCTATTTCTTGTCTCCAATCTCCCGCCCCGCATTCTCCCACCTCCCCCACCCCCACCTTCCACCTCCCTCAAAAGCTGCCCACCCCCTCATTTCAGATTCATATTAATTTGCACTTAGGTCTTCTGGGATGTGTGTGTTTTTGGTGTTTTGAGTTCGACGTGGTGTACAGGTACAGCTGATAAAAAACGCACCTTTGCACAAAGTATGGAGATAAAACGACTCACAGACGATAAGCAAAAGTGCCTTTAGGGGGAGTGGCATATTGCTCACATAGGCTTCGAGAAAAGCCAGAGAGTATTCGCAGTGTTGTAAGAACAAGTTCCATTGTCAACATCTTATGGTGTTTATATATCTGAACTTGTAAGATTCGCTCGTGTATGTAACAACGTATTATATTTTAGCGAGAGAAATTTATGACTGATTTTTCGGCTCTCCCTTGACACCATTTGCATGCGAGTATGGTCTTGAAGAAACGATGATAGTCCGTCGGAAGGGGATGATAAATGACTGACCCGTGTTCAGAAAGATCCATAACTCTTGCACGTAAAATACACCTTTGCAGATTTCAAAAAAGAGCAAAATGATGCCGCTATAAGGCAGCACTCGAACCCGCAAAGTGAAAAGAAATTTATATTAGTTGCAAAACTTGTTTCCCAATCCAATATAAATAAATATGTTCAAACTAAACTAATCTAGAATACGGCTCTTTGATTGTATGAAATTTATGACTAGTTGTATTCTTGGTTTGTTTTCTGCTATTGCAGAGCTTTTTGTTGTCAATGGTTATTTTGATCTGAACTCTATCAAGAACTGTTTAATCATTGATGTTATTAAACAGATATATCATGTTAAGGAGGGGTATTTTCAAAAAATACCAGTCGAGAGAATGTTAAATTTCGTGAGCCGTAAGTAACTCAGCCTTGATAATCACTAATATAAATGGTTTGTTCTGTGGTAGTTTGAAAATAAATTACCTGATTTGCAATGTATTGAAAAAAAAATAACTCAGCAGGTCTTATCGAAAGTATGAGTGCACTGAAATCTTCATAAATTCATCTCCCCCCCCCCCAAAAAAAAAATCGGGACACACTTCCTTATTTTTTTTTTCAATAATAAAAGTATAATTATCATTTAAATATACTTGAAATGTCTGAAAATTGGTTTCATTTAACTTGAGGTATATTGTCTCAGACAACCTTACCTCACTTTTATTTTAACAGGGCCTCAATGTAGGGAATTTAAAAACCAAACGCTTGTCTCCATATCAAATTGTGTTCACGGCGAGAGCATTGCAAGAAGCAAGTCCTGTTTTCCCTCGGATCTTATTTATTTGTCTTTTGTTCATTGATTGCCTTTCTGTATTCTGTTAGTTGCATTCCTTTTGCTATCTAGTAATTTTGTTATGAACTTGCTCACGAGTTTAAAAAGCCACAGACTTAACTATGTGAATTCAATTTTTGCTTTATCATGCACATTGGTCTTTTGATATTGTCCCTAGAAACTTACACTGAATTTATACATTTTGCTTTGAAACCAAAATATTGTCAAAAAAATATTAAAACAAAACTTGCATTTTAAGATTAAGAAAGGTTCTTCGGAACACGCAGAAAGCATGATGTTGGCCTTCCATGGCTCCCAAACCCTTCAATTTTTTTCCCTCGCTCCGCTCTGGCGAAATATATTTGCCAATACTTTTAATAGAGGCTAGTTACAACCAAACTTTAACATTTAATACATGTATGCAGTTGGGAGTATAAAAGATTCATTTCTGCAGAGGATGATGATTAATTCTGATTAATAGGTACATACTGACTTGACTATAATACATGTATTATTTAACCGATCAAAAACAAATCCTCCTGCCCCCCCTCTCCCAACAACAATATCAAATGGTCGTCCCCTAAGGATAACTTTGTCTGCAATAGTGGACATAATGGTACGTCAAGATTTGTCAACTCATGCAAGATCGTGATTTGGAGGAAAATACAGATGCTTACGAATGAACATAATTTGCATGGATAACATCAACGAACCAGTTCTGATTAGGACCAATTCAATATTTCATCCCAAATGATATACTTATATTAATAATATATTTGGTATGCAGGAAATGCAAAGATTAGTTATTTGGTAAATCTTGTAATTCTGTAAACACCCTTTTTTTTTTTTTACTTTTTGCATTTTTTCCCCATTTAGCAATCCTTTATTCTGTATTCTTTATTTTTTTCCCCATTTTTCTTTAAATTCTCTATTTTATAGAAGGCGGAGGTTGGGGGCATTGCTCTCTATTCTGTAAAACTCATTAACAATTTCATATATTTTTGGGTCATTTCAAAAAAATATATGAAACTCATACGCTTATTAGCGTGATAGGATGAATAATACTGTAACAGTATCTATATACAAAGATATTTGTTATGGTCTGTCTCTTTAAAAAGTCAGTGCATGAGATTAATATGCTACAACCAACCAACGGAAAAGGATTGCCTACTAAGAATATAAAAGCTATAGAATATGTTTTTACATTTTGTATTTTGCTTTTTAGTCTTTTTGTCGTCTCTCTACGGTAATGGTGTTTCAACGACAACGCACATAACTGCTTATTTCTTTGCAGTGGCGGATCCAGAAAAAATCATAAGTGGGGGCGGCCCACTGACTGCCTAAGAGGGGGCCGCCCCGGTCATTTCTTTGATTCCCTATATAATCAACACAAAAATTATCAGAAAAGGGGACCCAGCACGCACCCTGCCCCTCCTCAATCCGCCTTTGCTTCGTGAAAATTGCCAAGTGGGATCGTAAACCAAACCAATTTTATACTGCTTCCATTTCTTCTGTTTTGATTTCATCACGTAGAAAAGGTCCATAAAGAAAAAGTCAGTCAAAATATCCGCGTTTGGTTTTTCTCTCAACAAATTCCGTTATTGATTTACCGACTTTTACTGCATCATCATAATGAATAATCTACCGAATACAAAGAAACTGGGACCACTGAAAGTAATACATAATGTATTGCAAATAATATTGAATATACTGAACATAATGTCGAAAGTACTGAACATAATGAAAAATGTACTGAAAATAATGAAAAATGCACTGAACATAATGAAAAATGTACTGAAAATAATGAAAAATGCACTGAATATAATGAAAAATGCACTGAATATAACGCCAGAAGTACTGAACATAATTGAAATACCACTACATATAATAATGAAACACTGAACATAAAACATGTAACCAAAGCACCGAGCATAATGTCAAAACTACTGAACATAATATGAAAACTACTGACAATAATATAAAAACTACTGCACACAATATATATATACTACTGAACATAATGCATAAAGCACCGAACATATTAAACAATCAACATCAGAAGTCAGTCATGGCGTTCCATATGTTCGCTTGCTTACCCTGCTACATTTGAGATCTCCCAATAACCATTCCACTATAAACTACTTATTCAAAAAGATATTTTGTCACCAACTGATTTACAAAATAGAAAACCATCACACATGCTAATATATAGTTTGCTCCCTTGACAAATGCTGGGAGCATATTGTTTTACCCGTGTCCGTTGTGTCCGTTCGACAGTCCGTTCCGCACTTTGTATGTATAGGGTTTATATGGCACATTCTAATGACTACAGTTTTTAAACTTAAACTTTTAAATTATGTACCTGGTGTAAGTATATACATATATTAAAGATGACCATCTTTTCATTTTTTTTTTGACAGGTTGCTAAATTTGCCATTTTGATAATATATTGCGCCAATTTTTTTTTATCTATATTGAGGGTGCATTTATATTCTTAGGATAATTTTTTTATAATTAAATAACGTTATTCTGTATTCAGTAACGTCACACGTTTATTTTCAAATTCTAAGCGTATCGGTCAACTTTGAAGCAATGTATCTAAAAAACAACGATGGTGACATATGTGGTTCTATACATGCATGGATTCTGTGTACAATCCTGGATATTATGTTAGTTTTTAGTCTTTCTTCGTATATAAGAACACAGCCATCCATTGAAAAATCACAAGATTTTAAAAAACTAAGTTACAAAAAATGCATTTTCCCTATATATCTATGTAAATTTGTCGCCATAATTGACGTTTTCTTATAAAAATTACAAAAAACAACCAAAATGGTGACCCCCATTTTTGATTTCATACTCCGATGTAACTCGATTCAAAGTACTAGTGTGCCAAAATTATTCAGTTGAATTATATTAAAACTATCAAAACGAATAACAGTTAATATAAGAATATCAGTATTTAAACGTGAAAATAACATGGATAGATGTATAAGACTTAGTGTTTTATGTCCAGTGGCAAACATTTCATGTAAATAAGGACGAGAACGTGAGTTAATTTGATTTCAATATGAATGTTGATTTTGCATGATCGACACGCTGGGCAGGATTTGAAACGTGAAAATTCATATAGCAACTTTGGTCAACTAAGGTAAGCATGGTAAGAGCCTTCAGAAAGACGAGCCTCCTCATGGGGTTTTTGATTATGTATTTACTTGGACGTTTTTAAAATGATTATTTGATTACTAGACCAAAACTGTCCACAAGAGACCAACATGACACAGACATTAACAACTATAGGTCACCGTACGGCCTTCAACAATGAGCAAAGCCCATACCGCATAGTCAACTATAAAAGGCACCGATAAGACAATGTAAAACAATTCAAACGAGAAAACTAACTGATTTATATATAAAAAAAAATGAACGAAAAACAAATATGTAACACAAAATTAAACGACAACCACTGAATTGCAGGCTCCTAAATTGGGACAGGCACATACATAAATAATGTGGCGGGGTTAAACATGTTAGCGGGATCCCAACCCTCACCCTAACATGGGACAGTGGTATATATATATAACTGTACAACACAAGAACAAACTATAAATATCAGTTAGAAAAGGCTTAACTCATCAGATGGATAAAAAACCAGTTGACGTGGCCGGGTACTTATACATCCCTACACAAAAAGACACAATGAACAGATCTGAGAGTACTCGCAGTTATCTGACAGCTAGTTCAAAACCACTAACAACTAATAAAAAAATCATGCTAAGACTAAACTATCAATCCGTACAAATCCAACATCCAATGGATTTAGTGTAAAGACGTTATAAATAGCCAGAGAAAAACATGATCGAGTGTCAATGCTAAGTTACAGGTATCGACAGATTGTAGATCCATGATTATTTGATAATCTAGGACTGTATTTTTGATTATTTGATTATCTTGTTTGAAACAAATGAATAATGATGTGATTATATTGGCAAATAATATGTGATTATGTGATTATTTGGACACCCCCATGAGGGCATCAAAGACATGTCACTCAATGTGTGCACAATTTTCAGCCATTGCCTAGTAAATATATACAACGTGCGTAGCTAATAAGCAGCAAATGTCAAGTGATGACAAAGTATGGTTTGCTCCTGTCAGGGATCGAACCCACTACCTCCCTCATTTAACGCGAGCCCATATCCTCCAAAGTGATTACCAAGCCTGGTTTGCTCCTGTCATGGTTTGAACTCACTATCTCCCTCACGTAACGCGAGCACATATCCTCCAAGGCGATTACCAAGTCTGGTTTGCTTCTGTCAGGGATCGAACCCACGTACTATCTCCCTCACTTAACGCGAGCACATATCCTCCAAGGGGATTACCGAGTCTGGTTTGCTCCTGTCAGGGATCGAAACCACTACCTCCTACACTTAACGTGATCACATATCCTCCAAGGCGATTACCAAGTTTGGTTTGCTCCTGTCAGGAATCGAAACCACTACCTCCCACACTTAACGTGAGCACATATCCTCCATGACATCGGGGTAGTTTCAAAACTTTACAACAGACACCTCTTAATGTATATGAATATGTTTACAAAAAAAAAAAACACTGTTCCCCTCTCACAGATTGAGAGACATTTAATCTCGTTTTTCAATTATTGTTTAGTCTTGTATAAACAAAAAAAGATGAGGTATGATTGCCAATGAGACCAACTATCCACCAAAGTTCAAAGTAAATGGATGTAACCAATTATGTGCAATCGTGCGGTCTTCAGCAATGGTAAATTCCAAATCGTATAACCGGCTATAAATGTCCCCGACATGAAAAATATGAAACAATTCAATTTGAAGAAACTAACGGCCTAATTTATAACAAAAAAATCTACGAAAAACAAATATGACAGACATGAATCAACGATAATCACTGAACAACAGGCTCCTGATTTTGCATGTTGGCTGGGTTTTGCATGTTTGTGAGCACTCAACCCTCTCCTAACATGAGACAGTGGTGTAACAGCACAACATAAGAACAAACAATAAAAATCAGTTGAAAAAGGCTCAACTCATCAGATCAATACAAAGACGAAAACACTCAGACATAAGCACAGACCGGACGTGGTAGGGTATTTATCCACCCCTCATCCCTGAGAGTACTCACAGTAACTGACAGCTATCTTTAGTTCAATGCTATAGCAAATAACAGAAAAATTATGTTTCTGAGATAAAAATATCAATCAGTTCACATCCAACATCCAATGGATTTTTGATAAAGACGTCATTAACAGTCAGAGAAAAAAACATGACATTGTGCAATGCCAGAGGGCCATCACCGTCCAAAAAAGGAAAATTAACAATCGGGAAAGAAAAATCATCCCTTTTGTTGTAAATTTCTGTTTAAAGTTTTTTGTGTAAAATTGAATTATCTGAATCTAGGAAAGGACACTTATTGCTGTTAAAATTTGAACTATTAAGAATAAATTGCTGTGGGTTAATTTCGGCAGTATACTTAGAGAATTCTTGATTATTTAACGAATAGTATCAAGATAGCAGTAAGTGTTGTTGAATTTATCAATTAAATGGAATTTAGACATATCTTTAATGAGTTTGGCCATAAACTGCTATTCATTACAGTACAGGAACAAGTCAAAGCGGCACAATTGGTGCCAATAGGAATAAATACAATCTGTCGATAAACCTGACTGCCGAAACGTACATAAATGTTTTTTTCCGGAGAACATTTATGGCTGAATCATCTCTTATCACACCTCCAGTAAGTGTATCTATGACATTTACCTTTTTCGTTTGAGAAAAAGGCTTCACATGAGTTGCAGCAAAAACATTTGCAATAAGATTTATCAAACGACCAGCTTCTTAAATAGGAAAACTTTCGTTTGATAAAATTGTGTGGAAGTAAAGTGTAAAGAGTGGAAAAGTCAAAACTGTTAACCGAATCAAAAGGACTATCAAAAGCAAATAATTTATCTAAACCATCCAAATACAGGTCAAGATGAAACGATATTATACAGTTTTTTTGTGTAGTTTAGGTAGCAAATATATAGTGGGGACCTTCAAATGTTCAGAAAAGGCTTTAAGCTGAGCTGTGGTTGTGACATGATTATTTACTTTATGACTCTTTGTTGGGCGTACGGCCTTGAATGTCGTTGAATGTATAATTTAATTCTTGATTTCTGTGTGGCATTTACGTCATGCATTGTATCTCTAAATTGTTGGCTGCTTTGTCGTCCGGTACGAACACACAACGCTCCTGATAAATTGAATTCTGTTTTCAGTCCTAGAGATGGACGTATTACTTATTCTTTTATGTATTTCTAAATTATTTTTTGAAATTTGATATGCGAATATCAACAATATTGAGACATTTATTCAAATAGGAATTAAGTGACTTTTTGTCAGATTTCTCCCGTTAACACCATTTTGTACCATAGGATGAAAGAGCAACTATAAATTGTTAACACTCTTCTCAATTTATTTTGGACGGTGGACAATATTCAGCATTTTAAACAAAAATATTAATCCTTTGAGAGTGGAAAGACCATATGATATACTATGTTTAAGTCTGTGGTATTCCCATGATACATATAGCAAATCTTGACCTATTATAAACTTGCATATTTGGAAAAGAAAAGATATAAAGTATGTAAAAAGTAAAATAACAAAATACCGAACTCAAAAGAAAACTCAAAACGGAAAGTCCATTAACAAATGACAAAATCAAAATCAAACGAATGGAAAACAATTGTCTTATTCATTCATCCTCTCAAAGTCTCTATATGATGAGCAGAAAAAGAGCTGGTATACAAGTATTCAAACTTTATTTAAATACTTGAGCATCATGCAATGAAAATTATGCACTTAATTTAAAGACAGAGTTAAAAAACTATTTATGCAAAAAGATGCAATCAAAATATGATTTGATATGACAAACTGAGCTTAATAATGATATCAGAGGCAATAAACTATATGGGAACAAGCTTAGAACTTTTAAACTTTTTAAAAGCAGATTTTGCTTAGAAAATTATCTTTTGTAGGGAAATTTTAGATATAGAAATTACTTAACGAAATTCCGTATCAGTGCTCACGATTTAGAGATTGAGAGGGGAAGGTACAAAAATCTGACTGTGTCAGAACGTAAATTGTGTGGTACTGAGGTTGAGGATGAAATTCATTTTCTTCTTCAGTGCCACAAACTTTCAAATATTCGTTTCAACTTTTTAAATGAAATAAAACAACGGCTTAAAAAAATTAGTGGTTTAGATATTAAATCACAATTTATTTGTCTGTTGTCTTCTGAAGATATTTTCATACTCCAGAATCACGGAAAATAATTGGAAAAGTTATCCTCATATAGGAAAGTTTCCTTAAATGATATATAGATATAGTAATGCCCAGTGACCCCCCCTTTTTTCTTAACCTAGTTATATTATTAAACACTGTGCTTGTAGTATTCTTCTATTTGTCTTAACAAATTATTTTGTTTTTATAACATTGTGTCTTAATCATTTTGAATCACTTGTAATCATTTGTATATAACTAATGTTGAGTGTTCTGCTCCTTGTGCGCGCTTTGATTAGCAATCAAATATATTTGATTTGATTTATTCCTGACTTGGTACAGACATTTTCCTGTGTGGTGGATTAAACCTGGTATTACAGCAAATTAAACCTCTCACTTGTATGACAGTCTCGTAAAATTCCTTGTATTGACAATAATAAGTGACCAAAGCAAACAGACAATAATAGGTAAAAATGTCCATTATTGGGTATAGTAGTCAATATTGTGTTATTATCTTAATCACTATAAGAACAAATAACTATGTCAACTAAAAATAAAACCAAAATGGCATGTCAACACACTATAGACAAAGCACTTAGATAACGCCATGTTTACCTTAAGGATGTTCGGCACTTTGTTTCAAAATAAAAATCTCTTTAACAGACTTATATAAATTAATAGTATATAAATAACGGAACTTTGGAAAAAACAAGGATGTTATAAGATTTTCAAATATGGCTTTTTTTATACTATATACTAGACTCCGAGTATCTGACACTACATCAAACACATGAGTAGCGAACTTCCTTAATATCAAAGTGAATAAAACTGTAAGTGTATGAATCTTTTTAATCTAAAACATTTTTTTTCAAACTGAACTGACATGATTAAACAAAACGATGTTCAAACTGAACTGGACTGATTTATACATATAGCGACTTTTAAGAGGATAAAACATGTATAGTCAAAGTCATTGCCAAAAAAAACCTGGATAAAACAAAATCATCAGTCTACAAAACACAAAAAGAAAAGTAAAGACTGAGCAACACAAACCCCGCCACAAAGTGAGGGCGATCTCAGGTGCTCCTGAAAGGTAATGAGATCCAGCTCCACATGTGAAAAACACGTATCTTCTTTCATTCCTAGTCATTTATATACCGTTTTCTATGGCTTTTTGCCCCTGTTAAACAAACCCCGGGTCCCAAGTATCCCTATTAAAATCATAGAAGATACAGAAAATCTGGCAGGACAAACATAATTTGAAAGTTGTTAAATGAATCCTTATAGGAGTTGTTGTGCCTACTGACGATTTTTTACACCAAAATATATTTTTTTCTTTGTAAAGTGTGTTAGGTATGGGTCATGAATTCCTACACCAGATTCCTTAGATTCTTTATGACACTATTGCAACAGGGTTGCTTTTGGTTTCCAGAGAACAAAACCAGTACAGTAATTTAGATGTGGTGAAGCCACTTGTCTTAAAACATATTAAATAAATGGTAAAATCGTTAAAAAAAAATCCAGATTTAATGACGCATACCATGCAGTCAAAGCATTACAGTTATGTCACATCATCGATCGATCAGGTATCACTCATTACCAGGGGTTGTAGTATTCACATAACTGGTAACATTTAACTAATACGGTTAACAGATTATAACAATGTCCTTTTCCATACCGACTCTGGTATCGACTCACATATCAGCCCTGGTTGACGTTTACAAAATCAGCAGGAGTCGGTTTCACAAAAGAACTTACGACTAAGATTTATCGTAAGTATACTGAATTGTTCATGACTTACGATCAATCTAAATCGTAAGTTTTTTTGTAAAACCGACTCCAGCTCCCTCGTCCGTCATTGTTAGAAACGCCACTGACGTCATTCATAACAAAGCACACTTATCAGTTATCACTTATAATGTTGACCATGGAGACAATTTCCTATCTTGTCATAATTGCACTTTCTTGAATTCTATCTATTAGCGTATGATAGATTTGATGCATGGAGTTCAATACACAACTTGCATATTATATAATAACAGAAGGAAATGAATAAAATAATTTCAAGTAAACGCTGTGAACAGAAATTAAGTAGTGTCCCTTTCCTTAATCATTTTTTGTCAAATTAATGCTTGAAATGGTTTGTTTCACGAAATAATATAATTTACTGATGCATGTCATCAGCGATGGTTTCAAGATACCGATTCATTTTACCACTGAGGTGCAATTTTAGATATTGAAGAGTCTTTTTGATTATCGTATACTTTGGCCAAAAATTTCAACATGTTTTAATACAATCAAAATATAAATCGGCGCTAAATGGTACGGTCATTTTGATACAACATTATCAATTGTACATGTGTTTGAAATTCATCAAACGACATCACAAATCAAAAATAAACTATTATGTACCAGATTGCTGATATATACAACTTTAGCTCAAACATAATTTTGGTCTTTCTTATTGATAATTTTTCTATATATCTTTAGATATAGTAATAAACTTTATATCATATTCTTTTAATATTAAATCGACCTCATTGCCCTCAATGCCTCTTACCTTAATTAGGTTTTTCCACTTTTCGTGGAAAGACCTTTTGTTTTTCTTCTGATTATTTTTTTTTTTTTTTTTTTTTTCTTCTGCCGTCTGAGATGCTTTTTTGTCTTACAACATATCGAATGGATTTTTTGGCCAATGATTTTGTACAGTAATGGAGGTTTCAAAACTCACCCTGTGTGACCGAACACTTATTCTTATAGGAGTTATCTCCCCACGTCCCCTTTTTCTTGTTATCGCTATATATCTAAAACCGTAAAAGATTTTAGCAAACTGTTTTCACCAAATTGTTTGTCTACTCTTGAGAATAATTTCGTTTATTTTGACTTTAGTGATAGGAAGACATCTTATGGGAGTTATTTCCCTTTAAAAATTTAAGATAGGCGATTTGTTGGATGAGTTCATACGTTATAAGTCGTAGAGGCCTACAGTTTTTTGATATGAAGTCCTTGGTCCATTTGAAGGAAATTGAGGTCAAGGTCAAAGGTCAAGGTCATGTTCTAAATTTTGAATTTTGCTTGTTATCGTTATACCACAGAAACTGTGACAGTAAATGATATGATGTGTTTGCCAAATACCTGTTTACAATAAGGCGCAACTTCAACCTATTTCAGTCAAAGTGTTTTGGTTAACACTTATAGGAGTTTTCTCCCCTTATGTATTTCAAATCAGTATTTCTGCACAACCATACAAGGGATTGACCTCCGGTCTTCCGTTTTGTGTTTACTAACCAATTACCTTGAAATTGAGATCAAGGTCGAAGGTCAAGGTCATGTTATAAATTTTTGAATTTTGCTTGTTATCGTTATTCAAAAGAAACTATTACAGTAAATGATATGATTTGTTTGCCAAATTGCTGTTTACAAAAAGGCGCAACTTCAATCTATTCAGTCGAAGTGTTTTGGTTAACCCTTATAGGAGTTTTCTCCCCTTATATATTTGAAATAAGTATTTCTCCACAACCATACAAATGACTGACCTGGGGTCTTATGATTTGAGATCACTGACCTATGACCTTGAAATTGAGGTCAAGGTCAAAGGTCAATTTGACATTCTAGATTTTGACCTCTGCTAAAAATTATTTCAAGTCTTCTGCATATACCTATTAGTCTTATTTTTTATATCAATTTAAAGAACCAAATTACATCAACAAGGAGTGACATTTTATAACATCGTTTTTTGAATTTCATTCTTATTATCCAGGTGGAAAGACCTTCAATTGTTCTCTGAAGAATTGGTTTTTAATTATATCCTACTTTGCTCATATTATCAATTTATTATTTGTGTATTACTTATAATATTGTGTATTTCACTAATGTTTATATAGTCATTGTATGATGTTTTTGTATCTTGCCCGACAAGGGCCCATGATTGGTTTAATAAATAATGTTTAATGTTTAATGTTTTTACTCATAAGTTGCCAAATTCTGTTAAGCTTTCGGTTTTTGGTTATAACGTGGACAACTGTTACAAATTACGTAAAGCTGGACATACTTTTTTTAAATGGTCCTTATCAATTCAGGTGATATTGGCACTACCTCTGTGATCTTAAAGTCAAATATATCTTTAATATGAATTCGCATGTACAAACGCATGAGTCACGCAATAGACACACGATCTTCAAAAATAGAGAGGTGTCTATGCTATATACGTCAAGATCAAGAATGTCTTGAACATTAAAATAAATATAAGGTTTTGCTCCTTCCTCCTCTTCTTATTCACATGTTACCACTCATCCTTTGTAAAACATGGTGCAATAAAATTGGTACCGTTTATGTTGTTAATTTTAAAGTTCGCGGATCCATTACTGATTAAGCTTAGCGAACCAAAATAGGCTTCTGCGAGTTATATTTTCCGTTAGAACAATTTATCTACTCAACGTAAACTATTGCTGTCTTAAACGTTGCATACAATACGTGAGGATTATAATGTATGCATTAGTTGGATCATGGCATGATTAGGAATATGAAAATAGATATGGTCTTGCTTTTAAAATTTAACTATTAATCAAAGAACAAAGACAACAATAATTGCTTACATCCACTTTATTTGAACTTTGGTGGATAGTTGTCTCAATTGCAATCATATCACATCGCCTTATTTATATATATATATATATATTTAGAATGTTGAAAATAAGAAAAGTGAACGATGTGAATTTTAATGCAAAGGGACAACCAACGCATACGCGTACAGAATCATAGTCTCCCAAACTTCTCTAACAGTCTGGAATTTGGGAAGACGTCTGTTTGACTGCTTTGTACACAATCACATCTGATCTGAATGAGAAGATTCATTGAATGCAGTATCCAGCCTTCAGACCGTGTAAAATACATTTATACACAGCTACTTTTGCATAGGTACTATTTCTGTACTAAAAATATGTAGTACTGGAAATTTATACTTGATTTGTACTAAATATTTTGGTACAGAAATCAGACTTGGGGTCAATTACATTGGAATGTAATTAATTAAATTACACATTACATTGCAAAAATGGTCAATTACACTAATTACACATTACACAGTTTTTGAAATTAATTAATTAAATTACAATTACTTTACTAAAGTAATTAATTAAATTACACATTACATTTCATCATGATATTTTTAACAATATTTTACATGTATATATGATGCATGTGTAAAATATTCATGTAAGCATAGTTTAAGCGTTGCATTTGATAATCATTTAATTTATTTATTTTAATGTTTTGTCAATTAGTCTGAATCTTCTGGTCTGAAAACAGCAATTGTAAATAGTCTTTCGACAGGAGCTAATGTTGTGCAAGATATTGCTTGATCAGGACATGGAAGTTTTATGATTAGAAGATCATTATATTGATAGGAGAGGGAATTTGTTCCTATTAACTTGCCAATACATCAAGGGGTATTTTGACATCTCAGAAATGAACTCATTTAAATTCAACATAATATGAATAAAGAAATTATAAATGAATTTAAAATATGTTTTTTATTTCACTTTAAAAATATTGAAAAGTGTGCTTGTCACAATATTGAAAACAATTTTTAGTACAAACAATGTATATAATGTCTAAATATTAGCAATATTTTGCTAATTAGATAAAATATCTGTAATAGTGGCATTGCCCCTGGACATTTTAATCTGATTAATTGCTGTTTGTTTTTACAGCTGTTAATTTTTATTTCTATAATCCTTTTGTGTATACTAATTTGACAAAATGATTGTATGCAGTGATTTTAAATTCTAAATGAACTGTCTCAGAAAGATGTTTCACAGTGACACATTTTATTGTTTTTGTTTAACAAGGTGTTTATTACTTATCAATCTATTTAGTTAAAGATCTTTCTTAAAAACTGAACAACCCTTATATCATGTATATATCATTATCACATTTTTTAAATTATAAGACTATTCAAAAAAAATCTGTAGATCCAATAAATGATATAAAAACTTCAGAATAAATTACAGACTTCATATATTAAAAAAGCATTGATATTAATATTTGAAAAATATATATAATTTGACAATTTATATTATTAAACACAAATCCTTAACTGTAACACCACAAAAGTACATGTAATTGAAATGTAATTCAAAAGTAATTGAGCATTACATGCTTTTTTCAATGTAATTAATTAAATTACCATTACATGTAATTAAAAAAATGTTCAATTACACATTACATTCAATTACCTGGAAAATTGTAATGCATTACACTTAATTACCATTACATTTTTAATTACCCCATCCCTGACAGAAATAATACAATATTGCATGTTTGAAAATCATAATTTGAAGAGATTTCAAATAGAAAAACTTGACAATGTAATGGTAGTAACCAAAAATCTGTAGTACCTAAATTTCAAGTACAAATTAAGTACTGTAAAAAAAGGTACCTATATATTACAACAATTTTAAAGTAACAAAATAGTACTGAATATTAAATGTAAATTTCCAGTACTACAGATTTTTAGTACAGAAATAGTACCTATGCAAAAGTAGCTGTGTAGCTAGCTATAAAACCAGGTTTAATTCACCATTTTCTACATTAGAAAATGCCTGTACAAGTCAAAAATACAACAGTTGTTATCCAATCGTTTGATATGTTTGAGCTTTTGATTTTGCCAAAAATCAGATCTATGGACGATGTGTCATTGGGAAGTATGGAATTATGGAATTTAGTGTAAACAGTTCCCAATCGCTACACTTGGAACCAACACAAATACAATATTAACGTTACTAGAGCTTTCTTTTTCTATTTCATATACCGTAATTGATATTTAAACTGTTTTTCTCGTCAAAAACTTATACAACTACCATGTTTTGCATTTAGATAAAGACAAAGAAAAAACTTAACTTATTCGCCGTGATAAAACGTTAAAGGGTTATCACTCGCCTGAAATAATAATCTCATAATACGCCTAACAGATTATTTCACACCACAAATCAGGGGTGTATTTAAAAAATATCATCGTTTTTAAATGTTTTTGTCGATACACGATATTTCATTTGTCCATTCTTGTTACTCTTTGATGGTTAGAGTAATTGTATTAATTATAACATATGGGATATTTAACATAACAGCAGTATAATATAGTTGGATCAGATGATTAGATTGAATGAATGAGCTTTTGATCCTGGTCAGTTACAGAAATGGCATCTACACTACATCAATAAAGGCCTTTAGAAAAATCAAACAATCGAAAAGCAGGATGTGATTCCCCCATATTTGAAAATAGTTTACTTGGTACAACTACACATATAAATCGACCAGAGAAATATCAAGTCATTCTTAAATTAAAATACGCTGGAAACCATGTGACGAAAAGTTCATATAGTGATTATAGATAAAGGCTTCTGGGAGTCAGAATCACTCGAAGGATGTGTTTTGCCAAGATAGCAAATGAATGCTTCTTCATTCAATCCAACGTAATAAACAAAACGGTAATTTCCTTCTAAGGAACATTTCTATATAATTTAATTTTGGATGTAACACGTCTTCTGATTGGCTGAAAGTGTTTTTTCTATCAGCCCATAGACATAATTTTGTCATGTGACCGTGACGTCACCAACGTTTTTTTCAAAATTTACTCCTTAAAAATGGAATTTAGAATTAAATTATAACATGTATAAGGAATGACTGTAATATTTTTTCTGTCTATTCAAAACAACCTAAAAAATGCGATGCACACTTTTAAATAACCCGCTACGCTGGTTATTCAGTGTGCACCACATTTTTATGTTATTTCTTCATAGACAGAAAAAATATAACAGTCATTCCTTAAATAACTTGGGTTAACTTCCTTTTATTTACTCTTAAATATAAAATATAACAGTATTTTCCATAACGATTTGATGTAAACTTTGATCTCGCTGACAACCTTTTAAATTTTTTAAGTAAGCAACACTTATTACTGTCCATCACATGATCCCTGTTTAGTTTGTGTCATTGGAATCCAGTCAGAAATATGGAAAAGTTTACATTGAAAGATACTGCGTCATTCTGTGTGCGCAAATATGCATAAGAACATTACAAGTTAGTGTTGATGGCACACTCTACATCTTTTTTCAACAAATCTTTAGCTGAGACTACTTACCAATTTCATGTCCTTGCCAACTAATGTGTTCGTCTCTACTTTCAGTACTCATCATTCTCTTGACAAGCTCTTGAACACAACTATTGTTTGGATCAGATTCCAGTAAGACATCCTTGAACAAATGGAATGTAGGGTATGGTCGTTCAGTCAAGATATCCAGTAGAACTTTGTTACGTTCACGTTGTGTGGTTGGTTTGATAATTTCTTCTCTGTCCTCTATCATTATAATACATCTGGAAATGAGGTTATCTAGAACCATCTTGTCAAGTACTGTGTTATCTAATAACTCATCATAGTAACCAGTAAGGTCGTGATGTTCATGATGTTCCTGATCTGAAATTAATAAATTTGATTTTAACAATTATTACAGAATGAAATCTACTCCAAATTATTTGGATTACTATATTTGTCTTTTATTTGCAATTATCCGTTTCACAACCGAAAATAACTAAATTCAAGGGAAAGTAATTAACAGTTGATATGTACAAATGTTATCATTATGTGTTCTATTTATAACAAACTAAATCACTTTTAACTGCCTACCCGACCTAACATGAGAGTGGAAAATTTTTTTTAAAGGTTGGTAATTCGCCAGTTCTTATATAAACTGTTTGTTATTTTGTGCGTAACAGTATTTGTATGTTAATCAGATTTCATTTCATATACTATGTTTTGGCTGCATTTTGGTTAACAACTTTTCGTTTTTCTATCTATATTGAATTTGATAACATTTTTGTAAGCAGTAGTCAGCACTTTTGTGTTGACATGAAATATAATTGATACATACCTTCTTTGTAATTGTACTGTTTACAAAATGGAGAACTATTTAAATCACTAAGCCTTTTCTACGCCAAGTAATAAATTGCCTATGCCGAATTTGGCACACAACATTTTGTAATTTTCGGGTTTAAATGCTCCTCAAATTCGATTTGGTCTTCCAACTGTTTTGATTCAAGGGCCACTGATGAGTTTTATGTAGACGAAACTCGCGGTCACTAAACATAAGAAGTACAAAATGTACGTTCTCAAACTAAGAATTTAACCAATCAAAATACTTGATTTGGCGTTTCTGTGCTCCAAGCACTGAGTAAAGTTGTATGACCGTAGTAGGACTGAAGTTTCACATTATAAACCTGATATCTTTGATTTGTTTTACAACCAATGTGTCGAAACAACTGCTGGTGGACGTTTCTTTCCGATCACTTATGTATTGAAATGAAATATGATTGATATGCACATTATCTGTTTTTATAAATTAAGTGTTTATAAGATGTTGAATTATTCAAAACGCTTGGGAATTTTCGTGTTTAATTCTCTCCAACTTTGTTTTTTATTTAGCCTTTAACCTGTTTTGATTCGAGCGCCACTGATGAGATTTATACAAACGAAACTTACTTCTGTCCTTACCTAACTATAAGACTGATATCTTCGATAAGTTTTTACAATTTCAGAAAAAAAGAAATGCATGCTGAAATAAATATGGATCCTACAGTTGCTACAATTGCATAAAAAATAAGAATGTCACATCACATGTGTATGCCATTCAGAGGAGTTTCATATCATAAATTAAACTAGTCTGAAAGTAAGTATAATTTACCTTTTTAACATATAATACACAGAGCACGTTTTATTTTGTGTGGGATTGTCCTACTTAATAAAGGATTTTATCTCAGAAAACTATACGTCTAAGGGTCACCATATATCTATATCCAAGACAACCAGAGTTTTGAAGAAACAAATTACCGTTACATTGAACCACAATACACTGAAAATCAAAATGCAAGCACATTCCCACGTGTAATGCATGGATAAACATCTGAAATGAATATTACCTTTGATTACACTTTGTGTGTATTTTTGTGTGGTGTCTTCATTCGGATGGGCTTTTTTCTTCTCGGATTTCTAAAACAAAAAGTAGTTGAATCAATTATCTTTACTTATTACTATTAATTTTATCTTGCCGCATCGGATGGATAAACAAATACAGTGTCATTTGAAAGGAACTACCAGTATGTAAACAGAACAAGAATATGCGCCCACAATAACCATACCCTGCGCACACTATATTAGTTCCATGTTTAGTAAACTGTGAAATACTGTTCAATATCGGAGTAGGGCATACATACAAAAGAGCTTACCACTGACCATGTGTACACAGTTTCAAATTAATGTGAGCACAAGCTATCCTAAACAGATCTTCAATTTATACCGCCTCATATCTATATATCATCTGACCTCAGGATATAATTAGTTTTTGCACATCGACATTAAATGTTCAGTCAACAGGATTCGAACTATATGTATCAATTAATACATTAATGACAAAACTACATACAGTGTTTCATGCATCTTAAAATATTCAACCAACTAGACTTTTCTAAAGAATACTACTCCTCCAGAGTTCTATTGAAAATATAAAAAAGGTATACATAGGTGTAATACCACCATTGATTTCCCCCTATTAGTTTTTGTTAAATTTGCACTTTAAAAAAAAATTGTGCAGAATTTATTTTTGTTTTAAATAAAGAAATACTTCCTGGCATGAGTAAAGTTTTATCCTGTCCAGTTCTGTAAAAAAAAATCACTTAATGTTTCATTGCATATAAGAAAATATCACTGGATGTTAACCAATCAAATTTTCACCCTTTTTCTTCCTGTGTTCAAGCTTTAGTAACCATGTAAATAAAGGCAACAGTAGTATACCACTGTTCGAAATTCATAAATCGATTGAGGAAAAAACAAATCCGCGTTACAAACTAAACCTGAGGGAAACACATCAAATATAAGAGGAGAACTACGACACAACAGAAACACAACACTAAAATGTAACACTCACAAAAACGAACTATAATATAACAATGGCCATTTTCCTGACTTGGTACAGGACATTTTAAGGAAAAAATGGTGGGTTAAACCTGGTTTTGTGGCTAGCCAAACCTCCCGCTTTTATGGCAATGTTAAATATAACATTAAAATGATAAAATTACATGACAGATAATCTTTTACACCAGACGTGCGTTTCGTCTACACAAGACTAATTAGTGACGCTCAGATCCAAAAAGTTCGAATGCCAAAGAAAAACCTCAAGTTTCCAAAATATTCTATAGAAACACCAAATAAAAAAATAATGGTGCTTTGAAACACCCAAGATATATGTCTTTGACACATATTTTTTTTTACTGCAATGAAATGTATGACAATTTTCCTACAACTGTCAAATTCAAGGGAATATTTTTTTTCGACTCTTTTTCGTATGCAGCCGGATGTGATGTACTATGATTTGGTGGTATTACAACTAAACAATATTTAACCTGTACGGTCACACACTATGGCCTATTGAATTGTTCAAGTGATACAGTTAGCTTATCCAGAAAGAGCACATTGGGCAATGCAGAGGAATATGACCTTCATGGGCATTGTATAAAATTTTCAGATATAACTTGAAAAAAAATCCTAGTACTAAAATCCAGAATAAAATAATACTTCTCTACAAACAAGTATATTGCGTACAAAAATAAAAGAGCAAATGCGTATGGACGATTCTGGACCCCACTACATAAAATAATTTCGTGACTTATTATCATTTATATTCTAAATTATACTGCAGTAAACAGTTGATATATTTAACCTTATGCATATAGATGCATGCATACTATAGGTAAGGTTTAAGTGACTGTGTGTTAAAAGTTACTACAATTGTGGGTGTCAGTAGCCTTTTTCAGTAAATTTATTCTTATATGATAAATACGAATTAAAAAAACACAAAATGGATAGTCTTGTACATATTATTGAATGTTTACCCCAACATAAATAGTAAGTTGTTGAGTTTCAGGGTACTGTAAATCCTGAATCATGTTAACAAATAAAAGATTTTAAAAAACAAAACGCTTGTATTGCCGATAAGCCTTTTCTTCAGCAACACATTATCCGTTTATATTTTGATACGATTTCAAATGGAACTTTTGCTATTTTATAAATTAAAAAAAAGCCTTAAATAACTTGTAAGTTCTTCTTTTTCTTTTGTCGTGATATCTTGTATTGATTTTTTCAACTGTGGTACCTTGGAAGACATCCCAGTATTTGAAAAGGACACTGTATTACGCTTTAAGCTTCCTTGCGCTGGAGACGTTGTAGAATCATCAGATTTCTTGATGTAGCTAGACACATGCTTATCCTTTCCTGACAATACAAATTAAAAGTCAAATTGAAACATAAGCGAAGCTATGTTAAAACGATAAATATGCCTTTTTGCAAGCCCTTTGAAAGCTAAAATACTTGTAAATGGAATATGGATTGGGTATTAAAATGAATACAGACTTCACCGCAAAATAAGTTTGTTTTTTTATATAAAATAGCTATACGATAATAATTCATGCTTCACTAAGCAACCTCATATTTGTGCAGGAAGTTTACCAAGTGTTAATTCAATTATAACCGCCTTTAAGGGTCATTAGCTTCGAGATATAAAAAAGATATATAATTTTTTTTTGTTCAATCATTAATTAAAATGAAACAGTGAAATAATACTTCACTTTTAGCAGCCAGTTTGGTTCAATTTTGTCTGTCAAAATAAGGTAAGAAACATCAATGATGAATTATTCACAAGCATGTGAATAATTCGACCTTATTGAATTCGTATACATGTGTTCTTCAATCTTCACCACTTAGCTAGAGAAGGATAAGGCATAAACTAGGAGAGTTCAGCTATTAAAGTCAACATTGAAAATGAAACAAGGGTAAGCCTGGGTGACTGATTCGATTCGCAAAAAATCTTTCTTATACAAATTACAACAAAGATTAATATATGTTTTAACCTATAATATGAAATCAAATAGACTTTGAAAAATCCAATTGCACGTTTTTTTACTATTGATTTATATCTATTGTTATTCCTAAATCGGGCTATATGACCGTATAGACACGAAAACTGATACATGTCATCAAGTCTATGCATCGTAACTTGTTTATTTTTAGAACTATAATATTTTTGATATACGTTTAGCATATTACAATTCAAATATGAGAATTTGAGTCAAATCGGTGGTAATAAATTTTAATAAACATCCAATGTCCTTTTAAAGCAATATAAACAATTGCCTTATATCAAAATCCATTTACAATAAGACAAACGACCCTTGGTACAGTAAACATGCTTTACCATTTATGGACGCAAATGTCATTGAGGATGAAACTAAAATATCTTGATTCATTCAGTGTAATAGAAACCTTGATTTGACAAATTTCCGCAAGGAAAGGAGAGGGGCGTAAGAAGTTATGAACATAAAAAAGGAAAACGGTGACGTGGGCAAGTATTACATGTTTTATTTTATTTATATTTAGTTCCGAAATACCAGTACTGTACTTAAAGTATTGTCACAATCAAATTCTCGGTGTGCGGCTACAAATCTGTTAATTCTGTACCGTTATTCCTTTTCTAAAGCCTAGCTATTATACCTTGTAAATTGTTCAATATAATTAGTTATCAAAGGTACCAGGATTATAATTGAGTACGCCAGACGAGCGTTTCGTCTATATAAGACTCATTAGTGACACTCATGTCAAAATATGTATAAAGCCAAACAAGTACAAAGTTGAAGAGCATTAAGGATCTAAAATTCCAAAAAGTTGTGCCAAATAGGGCTACGGTAATCTATGCCTGGGATAAGAAAATCCTTAGTTTTTCGAAAATTCAAAAGTTTTGTAAACAGGAAATTTATAAAAATGACCACATTATTGATATTCATGTCAACACCGAAGTGTTGACTACTGGGCTGGTGATACCCTCGGGGACGAAACTTTAACTTATCAGGGGGAAGTAAAATTGAATACTGCATTGTATAAAGCATTAGTTGTAGTTGTTTTCACTAACATTCTAGACAAAGAATATAAAATCTAATTTTCAAAGAAGATTTAAAAAATGACACATTTCTATTTTTAGAACAGCAACTTTTCCTTTTGTAAAAATGCAGTACTCTTTAACTGTAAAAGTGACGCCGCCAAAATTAAACTTTGTCTAAGTTGACCTGTGTTTTTTGGTAATAAGCATTGTGTATCAGTTTCATAACATTTAGTTAAAGTAAAATAAAGAGTAAGAACCATAACCAATTGTTGGACGTACGGACTGACGAAAAAGGGTCAAACATAATGCCCTCCGGTACTGCGGGGGCATAAAAACTTGTTGAAATTCTAAGGAGATGTGTGGTTCACAGTAAATGTTAATTGTAAGCTTAAATTTACAGTTCAATACAAAGATAACTGTTGGAATTATTTAAATAGAATGTTTAAGAAGGATATACAAGTTATTTTAAGGTATAAATTGGTTAGCTATAAAACAATGTAGCAAATGCCCTACTAAGGGGCTTTGCAAAAATTTAAATAACATGTACATGTTAAATTTCAAGTCTGAATGTGTTTCGATGGTGTATTATTTTAGGAAAGCACTAGAATCACCTAAAATGATGGTGTAATGAAACAATCACTCTCTCGTTAAGGATGTACCTAGATGAGGTTTTGGAATTTGTGTCAAATGTTCGGAATCCTTAGTGTTTTTGCATACAATACAATGAAAAATATTTTGCCCCATAACACCCATGTATTTTTTCATATAAGACTTAATAGCTCATGAAAGGTCAATTACCAAAATTTTAGAAGATTCTTCATTTTCTTTCTTTTGTTTTAAGACCTTATAATACCAATGCAAATATAAGGTAAAAGTCCGAGTCAGCCTTTTCCCGCCATATTTTAAATCTCAAATATCTTGAAAAGTAGGTCCATGACCTATCAATATTGTTTGCTTATTTTTATCCTTAATTGATGCTCTACAAGCTTATGGTATCAATTTTAAATTCTTGATTTATTAATTTTCACTTTACCTCACCTAAGTACATCCTTAATATGTTTTTAGTAAATCCAAGATAACTGTTAAATTATCATGATGAGGTGATCATACTCTACATTCTTCTTTTTGTTTCTAGTAAAGGAAATGACGATGCACTTTAAAAATTCTAAAGTGTCTGAGCCAGAATAAGTTTTGCAGTATAGATGCACCATTCTATAGTGCATTGCTGTCTGTACCAACATCATGTGTGAGGATGCCGAGACTGGGTTGTATAACTTACAATGGCAGTCGAAGTTGTGAATTGATAATTTTTGCAGAACATCTGTACATATTATATCTTACCAACAGCAGTTTTTTCTATCTTTTCACTCCTCTTCTTTCGCTTCCATTTCCATGGTTTAAATATTTTACCAAATCTAGAAAATTTACTTCTTTTGCCTGGTTGTGGTGTATTTGGATCTGAGGAGGCTGTTTCAACTTCATCATTTTTTTGTTCTTCTGTAAAATATAAATATTAAAACGCATTACATAAAGGTTAACATTGTACATTATACATAATAATCACTAACAAACTCAGCATTTTTGGGCCTGTCCGGAGTCAGGAGCCTCTGGCCTTTGTTAGTCTTGTATTATTTTAATTTTAGTTTCTTGTGTACAATTTGGAAATTAGTATGGCGTTCATTATCACTGAACTAGTATATATTTGTTTAGGGGCCAGCTAAAGGACGCCTCCGGGTGCGGGAATTTCTCGCTACATTGAAGACCTGTTGGTGACCTTTTGCTGTTTTTTTTTCTATGGTCGGGTTGTTGTCTCTTTGACACATTCCACATTTCCATTCTTAATTTTATGATTTGGATAAACAGGAAACACAAGACAACAAAGCAGCCAAATGCATATATATGCTAAGAATAAAAACTCTTGTTTGAACATTGTTTGTTTCATTTTGGATTAATATTTAATATTTAGTTTTGATAGACTTTTTGGTGTTTAACACCAGTTTCTTGGAGGAGGCAGCCGAAGTGCCCTGGTATGAGCTACTGAAATTCTGCAGTAAAATTGGTAAGCAAACGAAATTAAGATAGGCAGCTTCTACATGCACGGTTCAAACTCACTTCCTCAGTGTTAACAGGCTAGTGGTAAGGTATTTGAAATATTTAGACTACTCAGCCACCAAAGCTCCCTTAATAATTTTAAGATTTGTACTACTTCTGTTTCTAGTTGTTAGTATTGAAATTTCTGTGATAAGGACTTTTCCAGGAACATAACTCAGACATTAGATGTCATTGGTTTCTTGTTATTTTTAAATATGTCTTAATATTAAATGATGACAAATTGAACAGAGAAAAACGTGATGTACTTAGGGCTACCTGCACTAACGTACTCATAATAATGTACTAAATCTGAGTTCTGGCATAGATTTAAAAGAATTTTATGTACATTTGCAAAGCTCACAAACTATGTGTTTTCTTATCAACATCACATAATGCACAAATCATTTTATCATTAATGAGAAATTTGGTTGAATATTTCTGAATTACACAATGCACTAAAATCCTATTAGTAAACCTAATTTGTATTAAACCTTGAAATTCACATCAGAAAATAACATACTCTCACAGATCAATATTGTGTACTAACTTTTAACATTTAACAAATATAAGGTAAGTATATGTATTATACAAGTTGTAATAAATCTTCTTGTACAGACAGATTTTTTAGGTTATCCCCTTTGTAATACCTATTGCTAAAATGTTTTACCAAAATTCCAGTTTAAATTCATCTCTACAAACTGATATTTGTACAAAAACAAAAGACGGTCAAAGTTCACCAACATCATAAACATACGAAAGTTCCTTCTAAAAATCTGTTCATGGCTTTTTTTTTATATAATTGATGCAATGCTCTCTGAGCTATGATTATACATTTCATCTGCATGATATTGAAGACAAGATAATCATTTTCTATAGTAAAAACAATAAACTTCCTTACAATGGATTTTTCTTACATGTATTCTGCACATAAAGAAACAGTTAAAACAAATCAAAACAATGTAAAGTAGATATTATGGTTCAGATTAACATATTAAAAATACCATTATTTCTTTAAAATTGAGCAGCACCAAAAACGCATCAAGTTTTCATGAAAAAAGAAAAATAATTGACAAATACAAAATAACAAAAAAAGTTTGATTAAAACTGAACTTGTCAAACGTTCATTGGATTTTTAATAAGAGCATTTAAATCATTTCATTCAAGCTCCTCGGCTCTTCGAGGGTATTAATTTAGCATTTATTTCCCGATGTGTAACGAGGTATATTATTTAAAAGAGGTCAAAATCCTTGCCCTATGAGTATGACGTAGCTATACCTTGGTATAAATACTGCGGATGCTACCTGTGCCAATCATTTAATTAATTTTCCGAGCAACGAGGTGCTTAACACTCTGAAATCTATTCTGTGACATCGTCCAGAACTTATAGATTTTGTAAAACTGACAACGTTGTTCCAGTAAAAAAAATATATATACATTAAATATTTTGAGAATTTAATATCTAAGTTCGTAAAATGCAACATATTTTATCGTGGTCCTATTTTTTAAACGGGTCCTATTTTTTAAACGTAGTTCTAAAAATACACGTGTACTGAAACACACAACACACAGGTCCTTTAAGGTTCATCATAAAATATGGAAAAGTATGGCCGTATTTTCACCTCTAAAACTACTGTGTGTACAAACTTACCTGTGAAGTTTGGAAAGTTTTAATGCCTAGCATCCACTAGATATTTAAAAGTTTAATTTATTTTGCATATCAGAAAGATACAATTGTTTTTGGATTTTGATGGGCATTTTTTCTTCTTCCTGCAAAAGGTGTAAAATAAATCAAGTTAGAATACAACTTTGAGACGCTTCCCTTAGATAAAAACTGGTTTGTATTGAATTGATTGTCCTTGATTGGCATGGACAATAGATATCTACACATCTTTAGGTGAGAAAATGGTAGTAACTGAGTTGACAATATCAAATGCAATTCATGTGTTTGTTTATTTTGAGCCGAGGAGCTTAATTAGCAGATGAACTTTTATCCAAGTATAACATGGAATATGAAAGATGAGAGTCATTCTAGTAATAGAGCTTGAGGCTCAAGAGGATGTAACAATGAACCCTCATAGTTTGCCCATCCCAATTATTTGGTGCACAAACAAACTTTGAATCATGTTTGACACAGGTAATAACCGCAGTATGCATACCAAGGTATAGCTACGTCATACCCATATGTTAAGGATTTTGACCTCTTTTAAATGAGATGCCTCGTGGCACATTTTGGAATGAATGCTATAGTTACACCCTCTTCAGCCTCAGGCTCCATTTCGAGAATGACTCTTTTCTCTTCTGTCTGTACAAGAAGATTTATTACTCTTGGAGAAAGTGTCCCAATGGATACAGATGATGCTCCCGCTTGCAACAATATAAAGGGACATAACTCAATAACGATGAAAGTGACGCTACCCAAATTTGTACTTTTATTGTCAAAAAGTGCACAAAATATAATTATACAGAATAAACAAATGGATTCGGAAACAAGAAAAACCCGACTCCCTTTAAAAAAAATGACAAAAATTGGAAACATCATATTAGAAACTCGTAGAATATAATATTCAATTCTTATCTAACATGTTTATTCTGTGGTTTACCCATTACTCAGAAGTCATTTTGATCGAAAAATGTGATCAACTATTTTTTTTCATAATTATAGTCCATGTAGCTGAGAAGTATGTAAATGTTTCGAAAATAAGGTTACAATAAATAACGTTTCAACATGTTAATCGACATCGAGATAAAAATTATCGTAATGGACCAAAATTCCCTGTTTCTAAGCTAAATTTTTGTACAACTTTAAAAATATTTCCGTTTTCCTCATCACTGATAAGTTCACTACCTGCTAACAATGTTTCTATAATATATATTGGTAGTGTATAAATTGTTAGTGTCCTGATGAGTCTATAAGTATGACATTCTAGCAAATAGTGTTTGCTGTTCTCAACTTGCCCACATATACAAAGGCTGTAAAGAACAATATATTTTCTGAATAGGTGTTCATTCAAGCCACTGCAGTTCAACCGGATTCTGGCGTGAAATATTTTAGCCTTTTCTTCAAACAGCATTATAATATGAAAGGACTTTCTTAGTATTTCGATTTATAAAATGTTTAAGTGTAGATTTCTAAGGATTACGCCTAACATCTTGTGGAAGCCTAATCCATTCACGAATAACAACAGATAGTAGGAAAGAATTTTGATAAACGGTAGTTCTACAGTTCATATTTTGAACATAAAATGCACTTCTAGTATTACAGTTATAGACTTGATAGAATTGTTGAGGTACGAGACTACAAAGATAATTAGGAGCTTGATCATGAAACATTTCATGAAATTTAATAATTTTATGTCTGGATCTTCTTTCACTCAGAAATACCCAACCAGTATCATTATAAAGATTAGATTTAGAGCAAAGATTAGTGGCACCTGTGAATATACGAGCGGCTTCTATTTGAATGCTATCTAGTTTATCTTTTAAATAAATTGGTATATTATCACACACAGTATCCGCATATTCGACAATAGGCCTGATGAAGCTGATAGATATAACTTGTAGATTATTTCGCGATAGCTTAAACTTTAAACTCCTCATAGGATTTAAGCGAGGCGTAGCTTTATCGATAATATAGTTTAAATGACTTTCCCAACAACCGGTTTCTTGAAAAAATAACTTTAAATGTTTATGTTCTCCAACCTCTTGTATCAGTGTATCATTCATATATATTGGTGGAGTATGGGGTTGTGCTCTTTTTCTTGATATGATCAATGTTTCAGTTTTTCTTCGATTAAAATGTCACATACAATATCGTTTATAAATGATAAAAATAATACAGGGTCTAAACTTGAGCTCTGGGGACCAGCTTTAATGCTATACACATCAGAGGATTTTTTAGTAAGTCCCCTCTTATACCATATTTTTCTAGTTTATGAAGGAGGGATTCATGCCAGTACCGGTCAAAGGCTTTACTGATATCACAGAACATTACTCTTATTTCCTTTCCAAAATCAAGGGCTTCAGCGATGTCGTTTGTAATATAACTAAGTTGATAAACAGTTCTATCTCCAGACATAACACCTGATTGTTTGTAATTATTTTATAACGAGAAAAAAAATAGATAAATATTTAAAAACATTTTTCCGTCGTTTTACAAATAATAGTTAACAGAGAGATTAGTCTATAGTTTGAGAATTTCTTGAGGACCGCTCTTGAAAACTAGTATTATATTTGCTATTTTCCATTCATATGGATAAATGCATAATTGAGGTGATTTATTGAACAACAGAGCTAGGGAATAGCTTAATTCTAAAGCCGCATATTTAAGAAATATTGGACTAATGCTATAGGGGCCTGTGCCTTAGACACACCTAACAAGATAAGTTGGTTATAAACTTGCTCTTGCGTTATAATTATATTATCTAAAGTATGTATGATTTCATCTAAATTTAGTTCTGGGAAATTTGCAGATGAGTCATCAACACTCGATTGATCACAAAGATAACGATTAAAGGCATTTGCTTTATCCTTATTATCGTCTAAGTAGGTATCATTTAATAAAATAGGGAGTAGTCTGAGGATTTGGAAGGAAATCCAGCCAGGTTTCTCAATTTTTGTCTACCAATTCTTAATGGAATCTACGTGTGAATGTAATGATTCACATTGTTTTAAAAAAACAATGGGTTTTTGCTAGTTTAATTATGTTTACGCATTCTTTATTAATTTTCTTAAAGTTTGATCAAAACTCAGGAGTATTGTATTTTTTTGCTTTTTTGTGCGATCGTTTCCGTTTACAAATTTGTCTCCATATAAGTGATGTCATCCAAGGAGCATCTTTCGTGAGAACAACAATTTATTTGCTTGGTATATGCTTGTTTGCCACAAACCACAATTAATTCTTCTATTTGTTCTTTATAACATTTTGTATCAATTAAAAAAAATTGCACCATGCACTTTTGTCAAATTTTTTGTGTGTGTAATGTATAGTACTAGTGTAAATATACATCTAAAACTCAGAAAGATTGAAGCAATCGCTTTTACAAATTTAGCCAATACACATCCATACCCTATTGAACAGTAAAGAAATGTTCCGAGAACTGTAAATATTACCTTTTTGCACTTGGCCTAATCACTCATTCTATATCAAAATCAGTTTAAATACAACATCCAAAAATTAATTTCACCTCTCTTCCAGTTCATTTAAATAAAAAAAAAAAGAAACGAGTGAGGAAGGGAAAGAAAAAAAATTAAGGAAAAATACACTCTAATTGAAAGGTACTATATTCGTGGACAACGAAAGCGGGGTCATTAATGGTGGTCTTGGGCCTGTTAGCAGCATCGTTGTTTAACAATGGAGACTGCATTATTTAATTAAGTTTGTATTAAGTAATCTATCCCAGTCAACTTGTCTTAACTCCTCACAGTAGGGTAGGGATCGTAGTCCCCCTTTTCAAAATCCCAAACCTTACGTCCAAATTGAGTAAACGTGTAAATTTGTACTTGATCTGTATTTTGTGTTAATAAGCACTGTGTATATGTTTCATAACATTTGGTTGAGGCAAAATAAAATAAAGAAATGGAAACTATAAACATTTTTTTTATTTAAAAAGGGACATACATGTAACTCTATGTTAAAGTGACGCCACCAAAATGCAAACCTGATCTGTGTTTTGTAGTAATAAGCATTGTGTATAATTTACGTAACATTTGGTTGAGGCAAGTTCAAGTTAGAGAACGGAAACAGATTTTGGACGTACGGACGTATGTACGTATGAACTTAAAGACGGACAAGGGTAAAACCTAATGTCCCCTTTCGCTACGGCGGGGCATAAAAAATAAATATTTAATAACAAGACTTTTGTAGACGAATCGCGAGTCTAGCGTACAAAACTAAAATCTTGGTAAAGAGTTTATTCTATGCAAAATTATAAGCTGACCAGAAGCAGCAGTATTTATAAAAACATTTATTGATATCGTCATTTAATATACATGGTATTATGTTCTTCAACTTCCCAAAATAGTAGGGTTCTCTTATAATTATGTTTATTTATCTCCTTTTGATTAGCAAATAAATCTTAAGTTTAAGTGTTGACAATATTGATATTATACAAGTGTTGCCTTTGTATGAGGTCGATACACGGATATTTTCGACCTAAAAGAAGTATATTGACTGAGGACGAAGTCCGAGGTCGATATACTTTTTTTGTCGATATATCCTGTATTGACCTCATAAAAAGGCTATAAATGTTATATTATTAATTTTCGACCATATTTGTATCAAAATCGTCATTTGATTTTGTTGGAATTTTTTTAGATATCATATTGATTCCTAGACAATAACAAAATGAATAACAACATATTTGTTGTTATTTCATTTACATTTTTGTTTTTATTTTTACATCTTATGTATTTGAAGATTTGTTTACCTCAAATAATAATAATTACTTGAATATTGAAAAAAAATGCACCAAATTCTAAAAAGAGGGTACATTTTGTCCGTTTGTCAGATCTGAAGTACCTGTTTGATGCATCCGAAGTTCCGGAAACCATTTCTTTATAATATGCCTTTAAAGGTATGTTGATTTTTTTCAGTACAAGACACCATAAAGTGTCGCTTTGACATGAAATGATTGCCACTTTATTTGAACTTAAAACAAAAGAGGTGTACCTGCTTGAAATTAAGAAATTTAACATAGAAAGCAATGTTATAATGAAGTTTGTTTTTCACAAATGTTTTAAATGTGATTGCTCTCAATTCCAGCCCGAGTATGTGTTCTTAATCATAACTTATAAAACATTGAAAATAAACAGACGAATAATTACGATAATGTATGAACACATCGGTATAAAAAGGGAAAACAAACAGAATATATTGTTTCTTTTCAGGTACACAATTTTCATTCACCAATTAAAAATGATTCAGCACCTCAGTTGTATTTAAGAAAAATAACTTATGCATTGAATTGCAACTATCTTAATTGATGGTTTACCTGGGTCGTTCGCCCATTGAAGAAGAGTGCTTTTGAACTGTCGAACGTGTATCGATGTTCTTGCCATTCCGACCTTCTCCATGACGTTTTTAAATTTCTCATCGTCTACGCTCGATAATTGTAGTACATCGCATTCACCTACAACAAAGTTTTATAAACGTTTGTCAATTAAGCATGCTCTTATTTTGCCAGATAAATACATTTATTTCTTTTCAGTTTTTGAATGATGACATTTTTTTTCTAACAAAATAAACAATAATACTTGAATTGTACCAGATGCTTAACGTTAAAATAACAGTAAATGCTTTTGATTATTTTCATTGCATCTATCTTCCTATCAAATGTTCACAACACGTTGTTTACCTTTTTGCTTTCTTCTTTTTAAACATTGTGTTGCTTTAAAAAAAATACACAGAACGAAAGAAAAGATAAATTTCTTCTTACTGTAGCAACTTCCAAGAAGAACATATATATCTCATTGACAAAAGATACTAGAGGGCCATTCAGACTAATAGGTAGAAAATAAACATACAACTGCAAGGCTAGAAAAGAAAAAGAACAAAAGACAAATGACAGTACACAACACATAACATGCTAAATGTTAGACTGAGCAACAGCAACCCCACATAAAAATGGTGGTGATCACATGTGCTCTAGAGAGTAAGTAAATCCTGCTCCAGAATTGGCACCGTCGTATCGTTCATGTTATTACTAATCCCGGTAATGGGTCTAATTCAGGATATACAGCTAGCGTTTTGAATACTGTCTTCAAGTTAAAGTGTAACACCACTAATTGGGGCCCGGCCAGAAAGCACATACCAGAAAGTAATACATATTTAACACAAAATAGTTTCTACGCATGAGTGTAATTTTCAAAATTTGTAGAATATTAAGGTATTGCTGGAATCAAATTAAAGCTGACGGACTGGTGATCTGTGACATTGTAGAACACTTTTTGACTCATTTCTTTATAATATGCCTTTAAAGGTATGTTAATTTTTTTCAGTACAAGACACCATAAAGTGTCGCTTTAACATGAAATGATTGCCACTTTATTTGAACTTAAAACAAAAGAGGTGTACCTGCTTGAAATTAAGAAATTTAACATAGAAAGCAATGTTATAGTGAATTAGGGATGAACTCCCTTAAAAACGACTTCAAATCCTTAAATTGCATAAACAGTATTAAGATAGCATATACTCATCGAATTTGGCGAGATAACTGATAAACGGAATGCACAATAACGCAACCAATTGTAAAACTAACACAGTTTGCGAGTGTTCATAACTCCTTTTGTCGCAACTAGTAAAATAAGGGAGGAATAAAAATACGTATCAGTAATAGTATGCAGTGTAGATTATGTTCTTTTCATTTGTGAATATGTGTTGTGTTTCTTTTATGATATACATATACGAATGTATGATTGTTGTTTCTTCTAGAAAAGTCGGTGGTAAACACAGACTACTTTTTTCCGAAACGTTAACTAAACATAGAAATACGAATGTGTATGACTTTAATAATATGTAGGTAATGTAAGTTACGTTTACTAATCCGCTTACATTACAAATGAATCCCACAAAAATATCTCATTGGATGTCATTAATGGTCTAATGTCCTGGCCACAAATGGACCAGCAATTCCCCACACGTTTAGGTCACGATTTTCCTCCACCATGTGTTATGTGTTGTGTGTTTATGTTGATTTATTTTTAATTACCTTTTGTTGTGTCTCGTTTGGTAGTCCAAACACAAAGCTATTTCCATTTTGTTTTGTAAAAAATATTACATTGACTAGAACATTAGGTTTTTGAATATTCACCCCTTGAAAAGAAGCTTTACATAACCATGTTTTAGAGCCTTTTTTTCAATTCAGGTCACGATATTCGGCATTGTGTACATTTGAATGTCATACAGGAGTATAACGTTCAAAATAAGGTGAATAAAGTTATTGACTGCTAGTGTACACCAGACGCCGTTCGTCTCGATGACCATGATTGCATTCTGAGTGCATATCAAAGCTTTTCAGAATTAGTATCATGTTCTTAAAAATAAAATTTTGTGCATTCAATTTACTCACCATGTTTGATGAAGCTCTCGTAATATTGGAGAAGACTTGCTTTTTTTAGAACACAATGCAGCTGCCATTCTAACATATTCTGTGGTTCGTTTGAAGCCATTACCTGAAAAACGCAGTAAATTACCACATGCAAACAAATAATATTCAAGTATTGTGTTTTTATACAAGAAAATATTAGAATTGCAGTTAACTTCATTTGAATTGGATGTTCATGATTGCTATCCAGAAGATAAATACTATTTTTTTCTCTTGCATTGTCCGAAATATCTCGGTTGCCTTATATGGCACGATTATAGGAGGAGTGTTTGGGTAACTGATGTCTCCTAAAATAAAGCATCCAGCAACATTATATGTTTGTACCACCCCTATTTATGTATTTGTTTAAAAAAAATCGGAATCAGTTCCAGACATAAAAAGGTGCACTCGATATGTCGTAAACATGGTAAAGTTATAGAGTTTTGTGTATTTTAATTGAAAGCATAAGTGCTGAAGCACCAACAAAAAGATACATTGCCCCTCCTATTCCAACACATCTGATATGATAGTCCTCGCAGTCAATATGATATGCCTACAAATCCGCTATGCATCACTTTATATAAGAACTTCTGTGAAGATCAGTATAAAACAGAAACAAAAAAGATAGGGAGTATCCATCCGTGACACAAAATCAGTACATGCACAGCAATAAAAGCACAAACAAACGGCAAACTAACAGTGCTTTTATTGCTGCTCTTTATCTCACAATCAAAAAGAGACCTTCAACACGAAGCAAAAAAAAACCACGTTGAAGACGACCCTAGAACAGGCTTGAGTGGAAGAAATGTTTATCCTTATATACCAGAGAAACGGATAATGATCTTCTAATATTTCCTCTTTAACGAATGATGTAATGCAATTTCACGATTGATGATAATTCGGTTAAAAGGTTTATATACCGGTAATCTTTACTGGCAAAGAAAATAGGATACGATTTAAAAAGAATTGAATGTATATGATAATGAATGATAGGTAAGTCATTTCATAGAGTGTTTTATATTTACATGTATTGTTAGATACTTACAATACCTTTTTTCAACTTAATAACTGCCACATTTGTGTTATACATATTTACTTTTTTTTTAAATATTTTTCATTTTTGACCATTAAATTGAAGAAAGAAGAAAAAAATAAAGATCGAGCATGCAATATGTCGTCATTTTGTCTTAAAGGAATAGCATATTATGTTCAAAACAAGCATTGTCTGCATAGTTCACTTACTCATATGTTTCAGGACTCTTACACAAATATTTTACACAGCAATAGTAAAATATGGAATATCACATATTTTGTTTCAAACACACATTTAATCTGCTAGTGTCAAAATACAAATACTGTTTTAAAGAGATTTGAGTTTATGGTAGTGATTATTTTCTTTCATCAATTTTTAAAAAGAAAAGGTATGGAAATTTGTATTCTAATGTTATACTGGCTTCGTACAGGTATATACTTAGAAAGAAGATTTTTAATCAAACATTCCTTCATAGCAACTGAATCCATACTCAGGTAGAATACTGCTTTAAATTTTTTTTTATCACACATCGGTTAAAGGAACACCCCGGTGATGTTTTTGCGAATTTAGTACCAAAGGACCGCTTTGGCGATTCAGACACATCTTATTTGTCAATCAAAATTATCTTTAAGTTCAGCTAGGGATATAAATTCAAAAGATATCAATACAGAATATATAGGAATTTTAAAATATTTTCAGAATATTTTTTATTCACATAGTTGGTAGAATATACATGTACCTCATCTCAGTATTTCTGTACGCCATATCTTACTGTTGAAAAAATTGTGGGAAGAAAGTAAGAGAGACGTGTAGTCAAGCATTTTGACCCTCGTGTTATATATCGTTTTATAAGAACTTTATGTAGATTTATAAGTTTTAACTACCAAATGAAAGACGGATAAAAGAATTTGAAATTGTATCCTCTTCAATGAATAATGTCAAGTAATATATTGGATACCTTATATTTCGGTTCAAAGTTATATATGTATAGGTAATGTTTATTGGTAAACATTTTCAGATTTCCACGAAAATAGGGTGCGATTTTTTTTAAATGAATATGTCATTGACTGACATAGATATCTTTAGAATAGTGTATTTTATATGTATTTGTATTGTTAGATACTTACATCTTTTCAACTTTTTCATGTCTTAATAACAGTTATAACTGCCATACATGTGAAAGGTTAAGCTTGCTATAAAACCAAATTTAACTGACCATTTTTATCGAATAATGTCTGTACCATGTCAGGAATATGGCAGTTTTTTTCATTTTGTTCCATTGATTGATAACGCTTTTATGGGCTTCCTCCTTTTTGGATTAACTTTGGGGCTCAGTATTTTTATTATATACATGTACATTTCACATCCTAACTTTCGGCTAGATATTTGGAACCGTTGAAATGGGTAAAACACATTTTGAATTAAAAATCGGTCATACAATTTGTCGTCATTTGGTTTATAATAATATCATAGTCATTTCAAATGAAACATGGTGGCCGTAGTTTACTCATTAATAAGTTCCTTTTATCTTAATCGTCTCACAAATTTTTGGAACATATTTTGTGTTTTAAATACACATTTACTCTCTTACTGTTGAAATACAAATACTGTTTTAGTAATATTTGCGATTTACACGTAATATTAAGGTGATAAAGGGAAAAAGTCAATATCAATACTTAATATATAAAATAACACCTCAATTTACAGCACTGACTTGTTTATCTTGTATAAAGTATCATTGGCGACATGTTTTAATTCATCCCACTAAAGCAATCATTCTACACATTACTATCGCTCTGTTGTCTTTAAAGTAAAACTATCTCTCGGTTAGATATGTTATAAAAACGTCCTTATAAAAACGATTTTTAAAGTTCGTATATTGTTATAACACCAATTATGTTTATAAGTTATCTATCCTGTTGACAGTACAGATATAACTTCACTTATTTCGGTCATATTGAAATCCTTATGTTGGCATCAACAAACTGTGTTATTGTTTCCCACAAACTCCCACCAATTGCATGAATAAAATCCGCAAATATACCCCTACTCTTGTTTTATCAATTTGCATTTAAGAACGGCTTATTTTGTTTACAATGAAACATACAGGAATCATAATATGGAAAATATGTATTTACAAATACAAAAATAGAACGCAGGCAAATAAAATCCCATAAAAAACTGAAGACTTTGCATGAACTCCAAAAGGAATGCAGCGCAGTATGTCGAGACGGTAAAAGGTAAAATTACAAAAATACTGCATTCTGAGGAAAATTAATGCGGAAAGTCCTTAAGCAAATGGCGCAATGAAATGTTCAAACACCCCAAACGAATGAACAACAGCTGGAATATCCCTTACTTCGTACAGACAGTAGAAAATGGCGGGTTAAACCTGATTTTATAGCTAGCTTAACTTATCACTTGTATCATAGTGGCATACAATTTCATTATATTGACAAAAAGTGTGAACCATACAAACAGGCATAAAAGGTAAAAATGTCAAAAATAGGGGAAACAGCTGTCTTCATTGTGTTATTATCTTAATCACTGTAAAAACAAGTAGCTAATCGTCTACTGTTATTCATGCATCACATGATTCTCGAATCTTACTCTGTCAGAATATCACTACTAGTTTATTCGTATATTTGGAATAGGACACACTCGGTAAAGTGTAGGTTCAGAGCATTGGCTATTTTGCTAAATAAGACCACGCTGGCGACCGCGACCAATCTTATTGCTCGACCAATTCATGATGGTATCCTAAAAATCATGATGGCATATCCCGTTAGTAATACGGATTCTACAGATACAGCCAAATACATACCATAGCTTTTTACCTTTCGGAAAAGCTGGTAAAAGTAATATCATGTATTGTTCGACATACCTGACATAGCTTACAATGCGGTTTTCTTGTGATTTATAACGAAACAGCACGGTTATCTATAGTTTGTATCTTCTACTTCATTTGGGTTCTGATGGGGAGTTTTCATATTAGCATATTTACCATATGTCTCATGTTTTTATTAAACAGTGATTACTGATACTCTGTTATCGAATGATGATTTTAAATATTAAATATATCACAATGCACGTATTGCATGTCCGGCTGTGAGGGTGTTTTTCTTTTGCATACTTTGCTAGTTTAGTTTTGTTTCCATGTGTGGTTGCACATCTTCATAAGAGGGAATGACATTTTATTTGAAACTTGATTTATATATGGCATTATGATCCAATTGCTAAATGTCTTTATAAACATTCCTTTCTAACTCTTCAGGCATGACAAGGTGATTGCTAAATGTCAAACATAACTATGAATTGTTCAATATGATAGTTGGTTCAATAATATTGAAACCATATAAAAAAAAAGTAAAATAAAAACAATACTGAACACCGCGGGAAATTCAAAATGGATAGTCCCTAATCAAATGTCAAAATCAAAAGATAAAACACATCAAATGAATAGACAGCAACTGTCATATTGCTGACTTGGTAATTGTCAGCCAGAAACAGTAGTTTTTCTGGTTTAGTTTTTAGTTACTTATCTTTTTAATTTGAATAACTTGTAACATAAAGTATGTTAAAAAAATACAAAATATCCGTAATAAACCGTCTTTTAAAAACAAAATTATACACATTGATAACAAATACCTCGGGCATGACAATGTAATTGTAAAGTAGAGATTTAATCAGGTTAAAAGGACATAAACGGCATTGTGCTTTATTCACGTATTCAGTCTAATATTTGTAATGGAGACATTTCTTTCTTTATTTAATTGAAAAATAGTTTTAACAATACATCTCTGACAATGTTTCCTTGTTTGTAAAACAAATCTTCAACTTGGGTAAATACTTTGTTTTCGTCCTTTGTATGGGTTTCGTGAAGTAATTCTTAAAGAAAGAAGATGGGACAGATTTCAGTATCATTCTCTGGTCGACAGATTACAAGTATTTTGGTTTTTATTATTTATGTTAAGTAAAATTCCTTTGCTAATTTTCCTTGATGGACACACACCAGCGTTATGTACAATTTGATATATTTAATGGGTACAGGGTTGGTGTCTGAAGAGATGTAATAAGCTGATAAATCGAAAACTCATATACATGTAATAATGAATGGCATTGGTCTTGTCTTCAAGTCCTCAATCTGTGTCAAACTGAGAGCAATACCAATATATGAAAACAATGTAGAATCACAAAAATAATGACCTCAGGCGAAAATTTCAAACGGCAGGTCCATTATTAAAGTATATGAAGCTTGTTTCTGCTTTTCAAAATATTCTGCAAGAATTGAGTTTAATAACAATATTAAGGGGATTAAATACCATTTTTTCTCAAGGATAAACTTGACATATATTTTACATTGTTAGTTAAATATATTTTATCATAGTCTTTCTGAATTCAATATTTGACAGTCGAAGAACTATTTATTTACATATTTTGATTTTACGGCTATACATTTTTTTTATAATAAAAGTCTGGAAGTATATATTTTCCAGTAAACAGACTGTTATTGTTCTCACTTACATCTTTTATGTTAAAACTGAATGATAGGATTCTTATACTCTCCTATATGATAATATTGAATAACAACGGTCAATTAATGAGTTCAATAGTTAATTAGTTACAAACATATTTACGGGATGCGACTTGAGTCCCCACTAAACATGCTAAACGAGTGCATACTTTGTTTTTTAATGTAGCTGGCATCAAATGACATTCATTACATTCGAACGAAACTTTATTCATTACCACTTTCAAAACTTAATTCTCTGTTCAATTTATGTTTGGAATCCACTGTTACAAACCCTCATTCAAACAAATACAAACTTCAAGCTATAATTTCGGATATTGCAAGTCACAGACTTTTCAAGCCAGTTCGCATTGGAAAAGATGAAAAAGAGAAAAGATATTTTCTAAATCTTTCCTTTGCCAACAAAGGTCTCGATGGCGTCAACCTAGGCAATATCCTTCATCATAAATTAGTTCAATCGAAAATACCTCCTTATTTCAAAGACCAGTCTGTACCAATGATTTCTTATACCTATACCAAACCTATTGCAACTAAAATTTTCAACTACAAACGCGTTTTGCAGAGTCTCGATATTGACGACTTAAAGTCTAAACCTCCTGATTGCACTTGTGCTAGTTCTCAATTCATATATAATCCTGCTGGCCACGTTATTACCGGTGACCTTAACATTGTTAATAACACTTCTCTACGAAATGTGTTATCGAAAGGTCTGAAATATCGTGAGCCTAAATCCATCAATTGGAAATACAACTTTAAAATTTTGATTGACTCAGTCGAGGATTATGCCAGGCAATGGGCTAAACGTGAAAAGGAAGACGTAGACACTCTATCCGAATTAAGGCAGTGAGGTCGTTAATACAAATCAGAATCAAGAAACTGAATGGGTCCATCAATGCCCATGCTACGTCAATCTTTAAAGACCCAAATGTTGCTAAACACTTATCCGACCTCCATAATAAATATGTTGTTGTCCCCGCAGACAAAGCCCCAAATAACATCGTTTGTGTATGTAAAACGCACTACATTAACTGATTGATAAACGAATTAGGTATAGACAATTCACTTGGAAACTCAACATATACCCTCACGACACTTACCAAAGAGGAAATCCTGGATAATCATAAGTCTGTTCTTTGTTCCTTTGGTATTTCAACCAAAGATGAAGAAGTGGATCTTCCATCACTGTATTGGATACCTAAACAACATAAGTGTCCTTACAAACAACGTTATATTGCTGGGTCTTCCAAGTGCTCCACCAAACCTCTTTCTAAATTATTAACATCTATTTTATCAGCAATCAAAGACGGGCTTCAAAGTTATTGTGCAACTGCCTATTCTAGAGGTGGGTGAATCAGATGTGGATACTTAAAAATTCCAAAGATCTTTTAGAGTACATACAATCTAACTCTCTTTCATCTTGTAACAGTATTAAAACATTTGACTTTTCTACTCTTTACACAAGTATTCCACATTCCAAACTAAAAGACAAATTGAAAGAGTTGGTATAACTTTGCTTCATAAAAAAGAATGGCCAACGTAGATACAAGTATCTTGTCTTAGGGAAGGATAAATCATACTTTGTAAAGAATCACTCTGATTCAAACAAAAAATTCTCTGAAACCGAAATTATCAAGATGTTTGATTTCTTGATTGACAACATATTTGTAACGTTCGGAGGACGTGTTTTTCAACAGATTGTCGGCATCCCAATGGGAACAAACTGTGCCCCTCTACTTGCCGACTTGTTTCTTTATTATTATGAGTCTGACTTTATGCAGGTACTTCTTAGGAAGAAAGATAAGAAGTTAGCAATATCCTTTAACACTACTTTCAGCTATAAAGATGACGTTCTTTCACTAAACAATTCAAAATTTAGTGACTATGTGGAACGCATCCATCCCATCGAATTGGAGATAAAGGATACTACAGATACAGTTAAGTCGGCTTCATATCTTGACTTACATCTAGAAATTGACAATGAGGGTCGGTTGAAAACAAAACTTCACGACAAAAGAGATGATTTCAGCTTTCCAATTGTGAACTTTCCATTTCTAAGTAGCAACATTCCAGCAGCACCTGCATACGGGGTATATATATCTCCCAATTGATACGATATTCCCGTGCTTGCAATTCCTATCATGATTATCTTGATAGAGGGTTACTACTCACAAGGAAGCTATGAAACCAAGAGTTCCAAATGGTGAAGTTGAAATCATCCCTTAGTAAAGTTTACGGACGCCATCACGAGTTGGTTGACCGTTATGGAATAACCGTTTCACAAATGAAGTCGGATATGTTCCTTACGTCGTAACTACAATCCCCTTCCCTTTCATGAATGTGACCTACCGAATTAGACTATTTACCGAATTTGTAATCACATAAGCAACACGACGGGTGCCACATGTGGAGCAGGATCTGCTTACCCTTCCGGAGCACCTGAGATCACCCCTATTTTTTTGGTTGGGCTCGTGTTGTTTATTCTTTAGTTTTCTATGTTGTGTCATGTGTACTATTGTTTTTCTGTTTGTCTTTTTCATTTTTAGCCATGGCGTTGTCAGTTTGTTTTAGATTTATGAGTTCGACTGTCCCTTTGGTATCTTTCGTCCCTCTTTCATCTTATAACAATAGTGTGTTTGATATATACCAGTATTGTTCGATAATTAAAGAAGACCGGGATAAAATACCAAAAGAAATATTCTACCTTCATCTTAAGATCGTACTATAGCTCGTAATTTGGTTTTAAGAATAGCATAGTCATTTCAAAACAAGATGGTCTGCCAAAAAATACTTACTTGTATATGTTAGAACTCCATTGACAAAAATATTATTTTACACAATAAAAGTGTACTATGGAATGCCATATTTCGTTTTTAGACCACCGTTTATTCTGTGTTAATCGACAAATATTGTTCTAGACTTTTCTTCTTATAGTGTGATGAATAAGCCAACTAAGGCATCTAAAGAAATATCGCCTAATTTAAATCTCTCACTGATTATCTCGTATAAAGTACAATTAATAACACGTATTAGTTTATCTCATCTTAACGATCATTCTACATATTTGAATAGTATTTCGGAAGTTAATTACCATTACAGCTGACATATTTTTAAAAATAGTTGTGCTTAATCCTACATACACAATTGATATAAACGACTGTTCACGAATAGACTTCAACAATTATAATTGTATGTATCGATCTGTTGCATTTTAAGCAATACGATTTCCTGAGAAGATATGTTTAAATACTTCCTTTCAAAACACTTTATAAATGTCTTTTGATGTTGTGAAATGGATTATGTGACAACTGTTAATATATATGATATATTGCTGGTTTTTGTTTTTTCTTTGGTAAATAAAAAAAAAAAATTAATGAATTTCTTTATTTTGCACAAGTTATTGGACTATTTTAAATGCGTGAATCACACTGAATAAGATATAGGTACTTTGGAGATCACTTCTAACCTGTCATAAAGTCTGTCAGAATATGTCATAAGAACTGTTCTACCGATGTTTATATTTCAATAAAAAAGACAGAATATATATATATATATATAATAAAATCTTATCAAAAGATAAAAATCACTTTCAACTCACTGTTGCACGATTGATGTTTATATTTCAATTGCAATCACTTTTGCACGATTGATGTCAGCAGCAAATCTCGAGAACAATTACTCAACTTATGTCATCAACTGTGGTAAGTTGCGATTTGATCGATAGAGTAACACGTTTAAATACTGATCAACACTATCAAAGACATATAAAAACTCATTATCATGGGGGAAAGAATTCAAATAAAAATATATGCCTCTATTCAATGGCGGATTTACCGGGGGGCACAGGGGGCACGTGCCCCCGCCCAGTTCAGGTCACCAAAATGTTTTTTTAACATAATTTTATTGCTACTGAAACTCCTAGTGCGGAAATTGTCAGCTTCTTCTCAAACTGGCCAATAATTAATTAATACCAACGCCCACATGTGTGATTTATGACACTTATCGGTGGGTGTGTAAATATTGACACCTGTGTGTAATGGGTCTATGCAAAAGCTTTTATGTAAAGTACATTTACATGTTGATTGGAATAGTACAAATTTGTATTGGTTTATAATACAATACCGATTAAGATCGGTTACCAGGTGTAACATCTGATCTGTGTATTTGAAGAATGGGTACAGATATATAACATTTCCTGTATAATGTTGGTATACATCTATTTTTGGGTATCTCCCAATAACATTTCCTGTAAATGTTCGTTTTTTTCAAAACTGTATTTTTGTGAATTTATTCAGCAACAAATTAAACTATTTATTTTTGATAACTTACAAGATATGTTTTTTAAACAGAATGTCATATTTCATCCCCCTCTTATTTTCAAGGGAAATTATCAATTTGGTTTATTCCCCCTCCCCTTTCCCCCGGTTAAGGAAATTGAATTGACATTTCCTTATAAATAATCATTAATAAAATGCTATTTGATTTTCGTTAAAATTTACTTTGTAACAGAATCTAGGACTTATACATTTCTCTAAAAGCCCAAGCATGCAGTTATATTTGTTTTTAATTTTCTTGTTTCAATCACCATGCATGAGGCTATGCAAAAGGTCACCATTTCTAAGGATATGAAGATGTTTTACAGATATTAGAATAATGTGCTAAAAAGTAAGTCTGGAAGCGAGGCCAAGAAAATATAGATAATAGAATATAGACGTGATGAAATATAAAGAAAATATTGATTGATTATTGCATGGTTGTTAAACGTCCAGTGGCAAACATTTGATGCGTATTTAGGACGAACATAATAAAGATCAATTAGGCAGGAAAATAAAGAAAAAAGTAAAAAAGTGAAAAAATCAAACATATGAAAATAAAGAAAAGATTATCAGACCCCCCCCCCCCCCCCAATAAAAACAAACCCAATAAACAACAACAAAGAAAACAAACATAAAACCGACTCACACTCGCATATATATCTCTCTCTAAAAAAAAAGGTTCATGGTTACCCCCCCAGACATCGAGGTCCTGGATCCGCCCCTGTGACTATATATCTAAAAACAAAACAACAACAAATCATTTTTTGTAACATTTCATTCACTTATAAAACGAGCTGTTTTTATACATTTATATTCTTTTTTCAATTTATATAATTTGAATTCGTATTTATTGATTTAAATATTCTGCAGCAGACGTCCAATTTTAACGATTTTTTTAAAAGGGGAAGTGGAGGTAGGAATGGGACATTCTGCCTCTTTTCAATTAAAAAAAACCCTATTTATTTTGAATTTCATTTTTAACACCCCCTTTTCGGTTTTTCCACAATAAAAATCAATTGTTAGCTTGATTACTTCTAATATCGTTTTCATACATTACTTACTTGCGAAGTTGCATTTTTAAAAATATCAAATGTGTACAACATTCATCTTTCACTTGAATTTGTTCTTTTGCATAAAATTATTAGAATTTTGAATATTTTTCAAAATTTTCTCTGCTGAATGAAAGTTTAAATGTTTTTAACTTACATTAACTGGTATATGACCATTAAAGTTTATTAATCGTTTATACTGAATCGAATACTTAGCCTCAAGTCTTCGTTTTCGTCAAGTTTTAAAAATATGCACTATATTTTATTTCCACTGAGTAGTAACAACCTTTTTAAATTTATACTACATCAATATCGTCGAATTGATTGGATAAAACAGTAACATTAGGTTAACATGGTTACGTTATGAAGCTCATTTTTCGTAATGAATTCACATTTAAAAAATGAATCATTTTTTTAATTCTTTGAATAGGCACTAACTAAAGTTTAAACATACGCTGCACAAAATAATCATAATCAATCCTGCAGGTGAGGTGATATATAAAACTTGAAAATGTGTTGGCTTGGTCACTCACTATATATAGTTTACTGTGTCATGTATTTATCTTCGTACGAAGTAAGGAAAGTATGTGTTGTTCAACAATGAGAAAGCAATAAGTCATCACCGCCGAGGACAAGTGTCATCGTTTTCTGATAATGTATGTACCAAATAGGAGGACAGATAAGTAGGTGAGCAAATTTGAGATAACGACTGCTAAATAATTATAGGTATGTTTAACTCATGAAGGCGGTCATAGATTCTATGCTGCTAATTAGAATACGAATATATTGTAATAGTTGATCCGATTCACCATCATTTCCATAGTCTTATTAAGTTCGAATGAACAGTGGAGCATACAAAAAAACGATGACTCATTGACAGCCATTTGAAGCGCAGTAATGTTCAATATTTCAAAATAACAAAAAATATTGTAAAGTAGAAATGCAATGTATATTCAAATGCATTTGAACAAACCGTTTATATTCACTGTGCTTCAACAGCCGTGGGTAACTTAAGTTACCCACAGTCCAAGATGGAGCCGCCTGACTCCTATATAATTACAATACCATGAATACAAAAGAAATGTTCAGTAATTCAAAAGTTATATAAATCTTTTAGGGAAACTCTGCAATGTAAAACGTGGTTACTACAAAATAAACGATTACAGCACGATTTGCCAAAACACTTGTGATGTCCGTAACTTCAAAACAACGTGTCCGTAACTTTTTTCCTTATACCAATAGGGATGTCCGTAACTTTAGCATAATGTCAGCAACTTTCAAAGAATCTTTATTCGTGGATGTAATTATTTTAAAAAAGAAATGATAAATAAAAAAAAATACCGAACTCCTAGGAATATTTAAATGGGAAGTCCTTGATGAAATGGCAAAGCCAAAAGCTCAATTCAACACATCAAACGAATGGAAAACAACGGTCATATTGCCTTGGTACAGGCATTAAAAAGTAAAATTACAAAAAAAAACTGAACTCTGAAGAAAATTAAAAAAGGAACGTCCCTTATCAAATGGAAAAATCCAAAGCTCAACCGAATGGATAACAATTGCAATGTTCCTGACTTGGTACAGGCATTTCTATGTAGAAAATTGTACAGCAAAATTAATGTATCTTACAGTCTACTGGCTTTCTAGGTCGTTAACTGCTTAGGTTTTAGATGATAAATCATGGCATGCAGGTTATAAATCTCACCATTTCCAACTGTAGAAATTACATTAATAGTGAACATATGAAAATCACCTTAGGAGAACAAGTTCGGAGGTCAATCCTTAGCAGAAATACATAGATGAATCAGTCCAAACCTCTAAAGAAGATATGTATGATTTGATACCCGATCTTATTGAATCCCTGAGGTCAATGAAACTTTTAAAAGATTTTAAATCTACCTTTATTGCTATAATAAACTGACACCTGTTCAACAATATAGCCTTCCATCTACTCCTAGATATTGGCATTTTTTTCTCACAACCAACAAGACATCACACTAAATATAGTGAAGAGACCAAACTTTTTTGGCTAACAATTCAGAAATTATTTAAAGGAAAGGATATCGTTTTTTCCGCGGCTACACAGGCGAAGGACTCATCAGTGAACAATCTATAAAGCTAGGAGAATGTTAGATAAATTTCGCCGTACCGTCAGATCCCGTTTTATCCCGGAAATAATTTTTTTAAATTTAATCCGTGACACTCTGGTTTGCTTTTTTCTCTTGTTTAGTTTGAAGCATATCATTATTGTATAAATCTATGTAATTATTAAGTGGTTTGATAGTGTTTATTGTCCTTTAAGTGTTGAAATTGTTAATCTTACAATATTGAAAAAAAGTTACCCACATCCGAAAATAAAGTTACGGACAGTCTAATTATTTTTGACATATAAGTTACGGACATCTTATGCATTTTTTAAAAGTTGGCCTTGCGCTAAAGTGAAGTCAAAATTTACAAATTTGTAGTGATGGTAAGTAATTTCTTTATTCAAAAATCCTATCAATATTTACATAGATCATGAAAAACGTTGCAAAAAGTAGATTGCGTATCAACTATCATCTCAACGAGTTAAGAGTCCGCCATCTTGGGCTGTGGGTAACTTAAGTTACCCACGGCCGTTTAAGCACAGAGATATTGACCTGAAGTTGTACAAAAAAAAACAGTAAACATGACAAGATTATTTTAAAGTTTAGATTTCATCAGTTTTAAAACATTACATTTAGGTGATTCTTTTGTTGTTTATTCAATGAAACATATCTGTTTGCAAAATTCCATTCATAAAATGGGTTTCTAGGGTAATCTTAACAATGCATCAATGCGGTCAATAGTTCCCTAAAGACGAATGACATGAAAACTATAGACATTTCTTATCTTGACGGATTATCTGCCAAGTTAAAAAGTAATCTTTAGATGTCTTTGTATTTCTTATGGGAATTATCACGGAATGTATCATTACTATTAAGGCGAAGTATACGTAATTGCACGCCTCTAGCGCAAATCGGGATACAAAACGTGCGACGTTAGTTACGCAAGTTATCTCCCTTACTACCAGAACAGGAAATAGGTGCATGAAAGAGAAATCATCATTTCATCGACTTTGTGCTGTCTATCTATGATCATGAACCCACACAAGTATTCCTGTGCTATCTAAAAAATTCAAAACAATTGCCAGACTCCAATCAGAAATGTTAGTATCACGGGCTTATATTGTGTGTTAGTCTGCAACTGTTTTTGTTCTAGTCTCATGCAGGAGTGGCCGGGTACATTATATCGCTCGTATTTATTTCAACAGAAATAAAGAAAAAACAAATAAACTAGTGACAATTCTAAAAAAAGTTTGAGCATATCCCGTTTTTTATGCAATTGGAAATTTTAGAATAATTTATATTTGTGTGAATAGTATAAACGATAGTAAAGGGTAATCGACCTCAAACGAAACAATTTAAACATGTATAAGTGGAATTAAGGACAAAGCTTACAAGGAAAAAAAAAACGAACAAAAAATCAAATGCCATCTACAAAACACTACACAGAAACTAAAGATTTAGCACTGTAACATTTATCTCAGAATAAGTAAATCACCTATCTCATCCAAATCTCAGTTCTTACTGAAGCAGAAAATAATTAAACAGGTGTCTTCTATTCCGTCCGCAATATTTGGGGAAAGTAAAATCTAATTTAAGAAACCATATTTGAAACTGAAACTACACATGTATGATAAAAATAGAACATGCAGTTTTTTTCTTGATCAAATTCCAAGTTCTAAAGGATAGCGAAATGTTCATTCTTGTGGTGTTCTTTTGTGAATCATTCAGAAGTAGAGAATACAATTTTAACGTATTTTTTTCTTCTGAAGTCTCAATATTGAAGATTACTAGTATTTATAGAATTATAGAATATAAGGTAGAGGGAAGAAGATACAGGGTGAAAAAAATAATGTTACTATGTCGGGGCCTTTTATAACCGACGAAACGTTTAGGATTTTTCTCATGGTTGATGGCCTTATGGTATCCTATTATGATTGCTTAACTCCACTGCATTCGATAAGGCAGTTGGGGTTTCAAAATTTTCGGCGATAAATGTTTCGTAAGCATAATTCTGTAAAGGACTTTTTGGTCAAAGTAATTTCAAATTTCAATATAAAAACCGGGGGTCACGGACCTTTTTTACATTTAAATTAACCACATGCAGGGTATTTCATTTTGTTTATATATAGGAAACTTAAGATATTCTAATTGAAAAAACATAACAATAGAATTGTCTAAAATTCTACGGGAAATATATATAAGGAAGGACGCTCAGAAAAAAACTACACCCGATAGATCTACCTTAAACTGTGGCAAATTGTTGTCCAATTTACAATGATACCACATCTCCTGATTTTTATAAAACATAAGCAAAACCAATTTATTTGCATTAGATACAGACATAATACGCAAGATAAACTGGTAAAGCATTACATTATGAACAGTCTTCTTGCCAACTTCCGAAGCAAAGTTGTCGCCTTTCCGAACTTTCTAGAGGTCCTGAGTTTATTGCAGAGCTAAGGCATAACTCAGGCAGTGATCTATGCAACGGGAAGTTATATTAAAAAAATCCGATCTGTTTTATTTTTCTGAAGTTCTCATACGGGTTCTTCTTTTGACCTTATGATAGCCATTCCCAAGATGATATGCATTTGTAGATTCCATATTTTTTATGAGTCGTACATGCGGACATTTCAGAAATAATGGTACAAGAAATTATTTCCTTTGTTCATGAATCTCCAGCAAACATTGCTACCATAATAATGCCTTGTATGTCGCGTAGTTAAAGAAAATAACAAACTATTGAGAAAGAAATATTGAATCATGTGCACGTGTGTGACCTTTTCAAATAAAATGGGTTGTGTGCGAATAGCACAGGAATTGGTAAGAATTAAAAGAAGAGAGTCCAATATTATAACTGAATTTTTCAAATATGTATAGAATCATTCTTGTCTAATCTAAACAACTCTATATTTGATTAGAAATTACCAGAACAATACAAATATTTAAAACAAAAGATGTGGAACCCTGTCGAATGAAGAAACGATGGAGTTAAAGTTTACATAGTAACTTTCGTTCACTTGCAGTTAGCTATTTACCAATTGTGTATCATTATCAACCATGTCAATCGAATATGCTTTTATCTTTTTAGCATTTCCAATACTTAGGAAAATGTGTTTATCACTCACGACAATAGTGTACGGTACAATGGGTATAATAGCGTTATAGTGTAGAATTTGTGGTGACGTTACAGTAGACATCAATAACGATGCCGAATATTTTATAATTCTCCGCTAAAAATCAATCTTCAAGAGAGTTTAGCTTGATAACCAGCACGGGTGCTAAGGACTCTCTTTGGGCCAATGGATTTGTTGTTTATTTTTTAATCGAATTTCGAATATTAAAAAATAAATTGTTGACGAACGAATAAGAAAATCATTATAAAGTAAAAATATCTGCCGTTTTTAATGATTTTCCCTATATATCCCTTGTATTTCTGGCGTATTATGCTGTTAGTTTCAACAACTTGTATCTGAAAAACGAAAACGGTTACCCCTTTTTTAATTTCATATTCTGATGTATTGTTACAAGCAGAATCCACATGTAAAATTTAAAAACAAATCTGTTGAGTAGTTATATTACGTACAGTTCGCCTTAATATGTAAGAAAGAAACGAAACAACGCATTGTTAAAACACCAAAAATGATTTAAATATCCAAATTCTTGCTTTTTGCTCTACGTTTTGTAATTTATGTTATCAACTGATCTTCTTATCCTAAGAAGTAATTGTGTATTGTTTACATAACCAATGTAAGTCGATACCTTCCTTGTGAATTCTTTTTCTGCAACGGTAACTTCAGCTCCATTCATTTCAATTATAGCTTGCAATGCGGTTTGAGTTGTGATTAATAACGAAACAGCACGGTTATTTATAGTTTGTATCTTCTACCTCATTTTGGGTTTTGATGGGGAGTTGTCATATTGACATTTATACTATATCTAATTTGAATAACTTGTCACATAAAGTATATTTAAAAAAAATACAAAAATATCCATAATAAACCGTGTTTTTTAAAAACAAAACTATACACTTTAATACATAATTACACCTTATGCAAGAATCCTGGGTTTTGATTGGTTGATAGCCTGTGTATTTGTCTTCAATTCACTGTTTTCATATGAATATTGTTTTCCTCTGTGATTTGGTATTTGCCAAAAAATACTCTATCCGACTGGACGCTTGTTACGTAACGATCATCAATGCGTTTTTTAGCATTAACATTCGGTGTACATAAACAGATATAGCATGTTCTTTAGGGGTATTTGCGAAAAATACCAGTCTTGAGAATGAATTGCCCTCGCCTTACGGCTCGCGAAATTTAACATTTCCTCGACTGGTATTTTTCGCAAATACCCCCTCCTCCTTAACATGATATATCTGTTTAAAATACCTCGGGCATGACAATGTAATTGTAAAGCCGAGATTTAATCAGTTTAAAAGGACCTGAACGGTATTGTTTTTTATTCACGTATTTAGTCACATTTTTGTAATGGAGACATCTCTTTCTTTGTTTAATTGAACAATAGTTTTAACAAAACATCTCTAACAATGTTTCCTTGTTTTTAAAAAAATCTTCAACTTAGGAAAATACTTCGTGTTCGTCCTTTGTGTGGGTTTCGTGCAGGAATTTTTAAAGAAGGAAGATGTTACAAATGCTAGTATCATTTTCTTGTCGAGAGATAGCAACAATTTTGTTTTATTTATAATTTTTTTTAAGTTCAATTCCTTTGCTAATTTTCCTTGATGGACATACACCAGCGTTATGTATAATTTGAGATATTGAAGGGGTACAGGGTTGGTGTCTCAAGAGATGTATTAAACTGATAAATCGGTCACTCATCCAATCATGCATATCATTGGTCTTGTTTGTAAGTTCTCAATCTGTCTGAAATATCATTGGTTTTGTTTGTAAGTTCTCAATCTGTCTGAAATATCATTGGTCTTGTTTGTAAGTTCTCAATCTGTCTGAAATCTGAGAACAATACCAATATATAAAAAAGAAAAATCACAAAAATAATGAGCTCAGAGGAAAATTTAAAACAGAAAGTCCCCAATTGAAGGATATGAGGCCAGTTTTTGCTAATCAGCATACTCTGTATGAAGTAAGTTTCATATCAACATTGAGACAATAAAAGACCATTATTTTTTTTTCAATAAAATTGAGAATGGAAATGGTGAATGTGTCAAAAAGACAACAACCCGACCATAGAATAAACAACAGCAGAAGGTCACCAATAGGTTTTCAATGTAGCGAGTATACATTGCTAGTTAACTATATGTCATTATATGTCATCATACATGTAGTCTTTCTGATTTTAACATGTATGTAAACAGAAAATTGTTATCATTCTTATTTACATGTTATATGTTAGTACTGAATGAGAGGCGGATAAGTGATTCTTTATATTCTCCTCTGTATTGAATGACAACGGTCAATCGATGAATTCAATATTCAAAGATTTATTCAAAGCAACAATACTCCGACCATAAAGCAGACACTTATAGACCACGGCCACCAATGAGTCTTCAATGTAGCGAGAACTCGTACCCGGATGCGTCCTTCATCTGGTCCCTAAACAAATATTTATACTAGTGCAGTAATGATGGACGTCATACTAAACTCCGAATTATACACAAAAAACTAAAATTAAAAATCAAACAAGACTCACAAAGGCCAGAGGGTCCTGACTTGGGACAGGCGCAAAATGGCGGCGGGGTTAAACATTGTTCAAAACAATACTTCAGTTAAAAACATCATCAAACAATTTGGTGAAAAAACAAACTACTTCATCTACAGAAAATAATTTAAAGCTCTCACCTGTTTATCTTGTATAAAGTTATCATTAGCAAACTGTATTGGTCTATCTCATCTGAACAATTCTTCTACAAATCCAGTCAGAAGATATCATGACAGCTATCACCTGTTGTTTTGCGTAATCCTATGTGCACAAGTTATATATGAAAGACTTTTATGCAAATAAACTAAAAACAATTATACTTGTAATTATCGCTCTGTTACATTTAAAGCAATACGATCTACCGGGAAAATTTGTTTTTAAAACTTCCTTTTAAAACAATTTTTAAAGGTCTTTTGTTGTGACATGAATCATGTGACACGTGGTACTACATGCATGGTTTCGTATTGTATATGGTGAATAAAAACAAAAAACGGATACCTTTATTACCTTTCACATTTTATTTTCAAATTTAAATTGTTTGACTAACACTAAAAAACGATAAGGAATTGCTATCACAAACAAATTAATTATCAATAACCTTGTAATATTCTCCTCTGGCACATGATATATAATAAGTTATATGCCAGTTATATTGATGAACTTTACATATTTACAACAAGAGTATAGGGAGTTTTCTTTTACCCTTACATATGTAAAAGGAAATCCTCAATAGTTTAAGAATACATTGACCATTTTATATCTTCTACCTCTTTTTACGTACAACACAATGATAGAGCATGATGGTATATACGTATAGTTTACATTATATTTTGACAGCTTATTGTTTTAGTTCCAACACCAATCGTGCAGCCTAACTGCAGGTTGAAAATATTTGTTGTTAAAGCCAACACCTTATTCTTACTTTTTTGGACGGTCGAAACCATTTTCTATGGTGTAGTTTTCATAAAATAGAACTAAATACAATACGACATGTCAGTCATATAAGATCTCACTCCAGAAACACACACTTTTCCATGAATATTTATATATGTGACATAGATATATACTTCTTCTTTCACACTGCATTATTATTTTTGTTTTATCATCTTTTTGTCTTCCTTGTAAACGGATACTCTACATCATGGAAATCATTATGGGATATTCAAGCTCTGGAATATTGTATCAACAGTATATACTTCATGAACAGGCGCTGTTGTAGTCTTTTGAAATGGCGATTGCATAATGAAGAAGATGCAGTCATCTCTTATGTCGTAATCTTTTGTTCCGAGCTGACATGCATTGTCAATAACATTAATATAAGTCAAAATACGAGGCAGAGAGAAGGCACAACTTTTCATTCTTTATTTAAAGTTTGATGTGGAATATGCATTTCATAAAGTCACAAACTTTGAATTAATTAGTGAGAGGAAATCATGAGGTCTGCTTCAAAATATGTATTGTACTTAGCATGAGTTACTGAAAATTATTACAATTACTCTGAAGATATAGTATATTATAAAATCATTTTAGATAAAAGTTGAGCTGTTTACAAATTGGAAATTGGATTTAGCTTTGTATTTTGATGGCAACCTTTCAACAAGTTACAATTGGTTAAGTTCGAAACGGGTTCGTTCTAGTTCTTTCAACGACTTGATGCAAACGACTACCGTGCACTTTTTCTCTATGGATGGGTAATTTGTTTCTAAAATATTAATGTTTAATTACTAAAATGTCAGTATATTGTCAAATTAAGGACAGATAATTAAAAGATAATTGCAAAACTATTATAATGATTTCAAGTAAAGAAAATAAGTAATTAAAACTCAATTATATAGCTTATTATTTGATACAATAGAACAAATATAAAGGATGTTGTTTCGTCTCATAAAAATATGTACATACAAATAAAAACTGCCGGATGTCATCACCAAATTAAAAACCAAGAACTCAAAAGAGATGTTCAAAATAAGACGAAAGCCGACTATGCCTTGAGGTAGAAAACTCCCATTCTGACACATTTTTTAATTCACATTTTTTTATAGTACCGTAAATGAACTTTTCCAAAAGATGACATCCTAAGAAAAGTTGTCTACCGACAACTTTTTCGACCGTTAGTTGTAAAATCGCAACCAAATCATGAATGATTACAAAATCACATTAACATGTGTAAAAATACAGTAAAAGAGGGACGAAAGATACCAAAGGGACAGTCAAACTCATAAATCGAAAATAAACTGACAAAGCCATATATTGATCTTTAGATATATAGGCTAAAATACTTTTTTCTTTTACACAGGGACCAAACCGTCGATCGCCATTTCTACATCAGCAGTCCTTATGTCAGCTGTAAGGGTGACTTATTTTGGATGGAAGTAATAGATACTGCAGATACTAATTATTGCCTCTGTGGCTATGATAAATTACCTTGAAAGGAATACCCATACATATTATATGCTCATAATCAGCATAAGACTACATTGAACGATGGTATGTTAAATAATGTATTTGTTAAATTGAGGATGTTAATAATGCTAATTATCTGACTTATTGCAAACTATTTAACATCGTATGTTTTGATAGTTCGACTGAGTGCATATTTTCCTTTCAAATATATGAATAAGAAGATAAAAATTGGTTATAAATGAGACAACTACCACACGGAAACACTGAAGAACTTGGATAACAAAAAACATATATAGATTACTGTACGGGTTTCAATAGTGAGCTGAACAAATAATATTGTAAGCTGGAAAGTGCAACACATATACCAAACAAAATACAGAAAAAGCTTAAAAGGCATGATATCAAGAAAGTTATTATATACAGCTAAAAACGACAATTCCTGAAAAACGAAATATGTTGTGGTCTTCTATATAATAATAAGTGCTCAGCCAATCCCTGACATGTGATACCTTTGTTTTCGTATGTCACAAAGAATAACCATACAACTGTTTAAACCTAGCAAATTCATAATTGCTTAGAATCTGGTAAATAGAATTGAAAATAAAAACGGGGAATGTGTCAAAGAGACAATAAGCACCAAAGAGCAGAAAACTTCCCAAGGCGATATATAGGTCTTTAACGCAGCGAGAACATATCGCATTAGAAGCCGGCTTTATCTGGCCCCTAAACAACAATAATGCATACTATTTCAACGAAGTGATGTAATTAACATATTTCTTATTATCCAGAGTGATAAATGAGAAATAGACAAATCTTTATCAAGTAAATAAGCAAGATGAAAGGGCAAATGATTTTTACCAAAAATTAACAGTATTGATTATTTCAATTGAATGTTGTCAATTTGAAAATAACAAAGGAGTAAACATTATATAATGGGAAAGAGTAATTGAAACTAGGCGTAAAAAATTATATATAAACTAGAAATTACATTATATATTCAGGTTGATGATGATGAACTGATAATTGTTTTGTCATTTCAGGAACCTATGCAGTGGCTGACAAGATGGTAAAATCAATATTTACATTTATGTAACATTTAAATATTATCATAGAGTTTGTATTCTTAAATGTATGCATAAAATTACAATGGTATTTAGTATTTAAAATATTAAAAATAAAAAGTAGATGGTTTTGCTATGTGTTAACTTGTGTCCAGTAGCAAATGACAGACAAAGAAGGGAATCTCCAAGTATTTAATTATTTTCGAAGATCATACTGCAAACGAATTATATTGTTCTAAGTTAACACTATAATGATTGTTTTGGGAATGCGTTTCTCAAAGGAACTTCCTTAGCAGATTATATCTGATTTTACGAAGGATATTTAACCAAGCTTCTAAATGGTTAAGTTGAAATATTGTGTATACCACCGAATATTATTAAAACCGCAACTTGACAAATGTGTTGGCGGGTTTTCTGTTTTGTGTTCCAATTTCATTGACCTTTAGTTCATGTATGATTATAAGCAAAAGAACATGACAAAAAAACCCACGAATAACCGAAAACATCCGTTCTGCCTTCTGAAAAGGAGTAAAGCGAGTAACCTCAATAAACGGTCCTGTAAAGGTGCATTTTGAAAACTTTAACTGTTCGAGTAAATTTACTATGTATGTATTGCTATATGTGTTATTTTTGAAAGTTTAATAAGAACAAATGTATATCTGCTTCATATTTTTAAAGTATATTAAATATAGGCAACATAAGTATACCGCTGTTCAAAAGTCATAAATCGATAAGCTTGAAACAGGAATAGCTTTCATTTTAGTCCACTGTTTTAGAAATTCATCTTATTTTTTTACCTTATATCATAAGCTCATATGTGACGCCACACTTGCCCATTGAAAGGTTGGTTAAAAAGTAAAGAATATGGTTTATTTAAAATATTTCAGCAAAATATTTGTGGGTGAGGGATGGCGCCACTATTAATTTCTGAGACAAATAACATAAATATCCCCAAAATCTGCAAGGCGTTCTCAAATTGCTTTGTCTAAATTCCAGAGCCAGATCTTTGGCCCATCGACATTTTTCTATTCCGAGTTACCGACTTTTGATCATTGCTCGGAAGTTGGCTCGTAGTCAAACAGAACACGTTAAACAAATTTTATGTCATTCATACAATACCAGTTTTCAAATTAGATTACATTATGTTGCTGATTATAAACGAAAATGAAAATCGTTTTAGGTTTTAAAAATGTATAACTGCAAGACCTTATGTTTTCATGTAAGGGAACATCTCCATGTAAAAAGTCAGGTGCTTGTTTACAACAAAACATTACATGTACGGAGCTGTGGACCTGTCAGGGGTCAGAATTATACACAAATCCCAAACTCAATTTATTTGACAGATGAAACAGAAGAAAATGTTCGCTGAATTAAGATGTTAGGACCTCTTCGACGGTAATTGGTTTAATTGTAATTGTTTGCGAGTGATTTAGTGGTTTTTTTTCGGATCATAGTCAGGCATGAGCTTTTGCCAAGTATGCATCAAGGTAGTATACTCACAATAAAAACTAAATGTATAATTTATATCAGAGTTTGAATGTCACCAGTCAAAAGATCTAATGTAACATCAATAAATGTGTGTTGATCTGTGACAATAGAACAACTGTTTAGAAAACGTCAATATTCATAATAATAAATGTTAAAAGTTTGTTTTTGACGTTTCTGATATAATCAATCGTTTATTGAATTAAAAGATGTCTGTATCTTATATATATCATAAATTGCTATATATATCTTAAAATTTTGAAAAACATAGGTGCAAACATTAAAATAGTGTATTTGATCTTTGACCTTATTTTATGAAAAAAACTGTCACCAGATTTTTTTTTTTTACGACATTGATTTTACAATAGTACTTATTAAGACGAATACAATGATATATGATATAGCCATATAGTATGTTTGACGATTAAATTTTGAAAATATCTAGTCTGGTCACCGCACTATTATGAGAGTCTGTCGTTAATGAATTGTTTGTGTTCTATTAAGATATTCATCACAACTTTTTTTAGTGTGATGGTAATGAAGATGTCCGTTGGTATTGCTCACACATCGTTGTCAATATAATGGATCTTGGTGCGAATGTCATACAAATAATAGTTTTAGCGCTATAAAACCAGATTTAATCCACACTTTTCTAAATATAAAAAATGCCTGTACCAAGTCTGGATTATGACAGTTGTTGTTATCAATTCGTTTGATGTGTTTTAACTTTGTCGTTTGATTTTGGACTTTCCTTTTTGAATTTACCTCGGAGTTCAGTATGTTTGTAATTTTACTTTTTAACTTGTATGAATACTAAACATGCTTGTGAATGCTTAAGATGATAAAAGGAATGAAAATAATTTAGTTATCAATTTCAACAAAATTGTATAAAGCTTTGATTTTGACTAATTTATATATGCTAGAAAATGAACAGTGGACAAAACAAAAGTAAAATAGTATTGAAAATCACAATCGTAGAACACATTTTCAATAAACTCAAACTAGTTACATGTATCATTATTGCGGAAAATGAGATTTGAATATTTCCAAAAATTACAGACTTTGCTGCAGTACGAATTCATTACAGTATGAGAAACATCTTTTTCAACTACAAATGAAGCGATAGTTATGTTAACACTATATAAAACCCGTCTATAATCGATGCATAAGTTCATAAAACCTTTCACTGTATATCCAACACGTCAGCACATTGTAGATATATATAATGTGTGCCAGTTTATTAGTTTCTGTTTATTTTGGTGTTAAATCATGAAATTATTTTTTTATAATTGATTTTATTCAATAAAAATCTCAGAATTAAAATCTATGCATTTCAATGTCGAAATAAAACAAAAGTATAAGTTGAGACAATCAATGCTTTCAATAGTATTTGTCGACGCTTGGACATTGATTTGAAAATTATACTAAATTTTATCAACATATTTTAAATAATTATGCGATTTAAAATGTTAAAAGCTTCTTGCACTAAACAATACACGACCAGTCATTCTAATATTTGCTCATGTAAAAGCTGATTTAACCTTGAGTGTTAACAAATAATAACTAAATGAATAAACTACAACATCATTATATGTATCTTCTTTATCAACATAAAAAGGATTACAAATATTTGATTATTTCAAAAAACTATCAAAATATTAAATTTTTAAAATCGAAACAAATATTAATATATTTTTAATTGAAAGTTGTCTATGTCCTCGTCATCAATTATACATAACAAATATTCCGTATATATACATTTTTTAGGAGATGAGATTTATATGCCATGCATTTGCTATACAAAGTATGACGAAGAATATTGTTTTGATAATAGTTATGGTGTATCAAGTTTATACAAATGGTGGTAAGTGATTTTCCATTTTTAGTGTTTTCAGCCAGAAATTATCATTTGTATGGCCATAATCAATAATTGACTGTTCACAAAACTTTAAATTTTGGAAATACTAAGGCTTTTCTACCTTAAGAATACATGATGTAAATTACCTTTACATGGTGTTTTGTGCTCTCCGGCATCGTACTTTATTCGGCTCTTTTTTTAAAAATGTTTGAGTCGAGTGTCACTGATGAGTCTTTTGAGTTTTCGATTTTGCCATCTCGCTAGGGACTTTCTGTTTTAAATGTTCACCGGGATTCAGTATGTTTGCGAATTTACTCTTTTGAAGATAAAATGCGCGTCTTTAATCCTAGCATTATTGATGATAAGTAAGTAAAAAAATCGATTAAACAGATTTAAAATAGGGATAAAAGATACCAGAGGGACAGTCAATGCCAAGGCTAGAAAGGAAAGAGACAAACAGTCAAATTAATTAATAGTGCAAAAGACACAACATAGAAATATAAAGACTGAGCAACACGAACAGTACCAAAACTTTGGGTGATCTTAGGTGCTCCGGAATGGTAAAAAGATCCTGCTCCAAACGTGGCACCTGTGTTGTTCAAGCTAATACAAACCCAGTAAATAATCTAATGCGGTATGTCACACTTGTGAAAGGGAAAGGGATTGTAGTTACGACATAAGGAGCATATCCGATATATCATTCTTGAGACGGATATTCCATAACAGTCAACCAACTCGTGATTGCGTTCGTAAAATTTACGAAGGGATGATTTCAACTTCACCATTTGGAACTCTTGGTGTAATATCTTCTTTGTAACCAGCAACCCTCTATCAAAGATATCATGATAAGAAATACACGCTCGGGAATATCGTATCAATTTGGAGTTCACAGTTGGGAAGCTGCAATCATCTCTTTTGTCGTAAAATTGTGTTTCAAACGACCCTCATTCTCAATTTTAGATGTAAGTCAATATATAAGGCAGACGCAACTATATTTGTTGTATCCTTTATCTCTAGTACGATGGGATAGATGCGTTCGGCATAGTCAACACATTTTAAATTATAAAGTGAGAGAACATCATCTTTAGCTAAATAGCGGAAAGTAAGAATAAAGGTCATTGCTAAATTCTTATCTTTCTTACTAAGACATTCCTGTATGAAGTCAGCCTCAATATCAACATGGAACAAGTTGGAAAGAAGAGGGACACAATTGGTTTCCGATGAAATGTCGACAGTCTGTAGACAAATACGTCATCCAAACGTAACAAATATGTTGTCAATCAAGAAATCAAGCGTCTTGATAATATTAAAAAGAAGATGGGGTATAAATGCCAATGAGACAAATCTCCACAAGAGACCAAATAACACAGAAATTCAGAGATTTGTTTTTGTATCATAGCGATTCTTTACAAAGTAGGATTAATCTCGCCTTAAGACAATATTCTTGTATCTACATTGGCCGTTATTTTTTATGAAACAAAGCAATAACAACTCTTTAAATTTTATTTTCAGTTTTGAATGGAGAATTCTTGTGTAAAGTGTAGTAGAGTCAAATGTTTTAATACCATTGCAATATTTAAGAATCTTAGATAGTATGTACTCTAAAAGATCTTTGATTTTTTTGTAATATCCACATCTGATTCACGCCACCTTTAGAAAAAGGCAATTTCCCAATAAATTTGAGGCCCGGTTTTTATAGCTGATAAAAAAGATGTTTTAAAATAGTTTAGAACGATGTTTACTGGAGTACTTGTAAAGATCCAGCAATATGCCGTTGTTTGTAAGGACACTTGTGTAGGTAATGTGTATCTAATACAGTGATGGAATATCCAGTTCTTCATCTTTGGTTGAAATTCCAAATGAACATAGAACAGACCTATGATTATCAAGGATTTACTTTTCGGTTATTGTCGTTAGGGTATATATTCAGTTTCCGAGTTTAATAGTCAATACATAATTCATTTATCAAACAGCTTATGTAATACTATGTACACATTAATGATGCTGTTTGGGCTTTATCTGCGGCGACAAAAACATACGTGTCATAAAAGTAGGACAATTGTTCTGCAACATTTGGATTTTTGAATATTGACGAAGCATGGGTATTAATAGATCAATTTAATTTCTTAATTCTAACTTGTATTAATGACTTCACAGCCTTAATCCATTCGGAAAGAGTATCTACATTTTTTCTCTCGCGTTTAGTCCATTTTTTACAGAGTTTAGTGTAATCATATTTGTTAAGTTCATTGCTATTTTTCACTAGTAACACATGGTTTTAGAAATAAGTCCAGGACGAGATTTTAGCGAGACTGAAACGTCAAAACACATACATCATGGTGTATTGACGGTTTAAATTATATATATTTTTTTATATTTGCAATAGACTATAAGAAAGATATAATACATATGCTTAGTATTACCTTTTATATAGCTTTTTTTTTATTTTGAAATAAAAAAAGAGATTCAATTATAATCATGATTGTGTTGTTTCGTATTTCAAAATGTTTTGATTTTGAATTGATATAAATCGTCATTGTTGATGTTAACCTTATCACTGCCACTACTCAGCTTGAAACATCTTCTGAAAGACCCTGCTATGTACTCGTTACCTAAATTGCACAAAAAAACATTTAAATTGTATTTCATCTCCGCATCTAGCAAATGTTCTACTACTAATCTATCAGTGCTTCTAACTACCTCTCTTACAACTATCAAAGAACTTTTTATTAACTTTTGTAATAAAGCTTATAAAAAAATATAAACTAATTGTTCAGAAAAAAATTGAAGGTCTTCCCACCCGTAAAGATATTTTTTGTATATTAAAAAGTAAAATTTTGTTTTAAAATTCACCACCAGCGTCGAATGATAGAATATAGTACGCTGATTCCTATAATATATGGTTTCTATATATTTTTTCTAGATAAGGGGGATAATTTGTTACTTCCAGTTTGATTTTATTAATATAGTACAAAAAATAGCTACTTCCGTTTAAAACAAGGTCCTTTCCGGTTTGAAAACGCAAAACTTCTCGTGGCTTTATCATGTATACATATGAGGTAAAAGCAAATGTCAAAATCTAAAATATCAGATTAATCTATGACCATGTGCCCATTGTTAAATTCATAAACCAAAGACATCAAACCAAAAGACCCTACGTCTTAATTATTTGATTAATCAGTTCTATCATCATGCAAGAGGAGGGAAACATTAATTTAGTGTTAGCATACTCTTTAAACCAATTTGTATATGTTACGTCACGTGGCAACTAACAAAAAACAAAAATATGCTGTCGATATCTTATATAGTGTGAAAATAAGCCAGAATTCAAATTTAGAGATGACTTTGACCTTCGGTCTTGACCCTTTTTTTTTACCAAGGACCTAAAATCAAAAGATACATGGTCTCTATCACTTATTTACCAATTACACTTACATTGTTACTTATTTTAAATACAGAAAGGGAAAAAACTCCCATATGGAGCTTCCGGACTGCTTCGGTCGAAATCATTTTTTTTTAAATCTTAAGAATACACAAAGCAAATTGGTGAAATAATTTTGTCGTTATCTTTAACGAATGCGCAGGATATGCGCACATATGCAAAACAGTGTTTTTAAAGATAACTCATACAATAAAAAGTGTTCGTCTAAAGAGGGTCAGTTTCAAAAGCGCAATAACCATGATAACTGTTCCATATCATATGCAAAAAAAATATATAAGCGATAATTTGTGATACCAAAAAGCACTGTATGTGGCTAAAGATGAAAATAATAATAAAACTCAGAAATAAACAAAAAGAAAACAGAAAAGTGGAAATACCTAACCATGGCATTAATTATTTTTGGAGTGTTACAAATTCTGTAAAGGTTTTTGATAAAATACATGCTTTTGATGGTCCTTTTAACTCTGTTGATGGTTTACCTACTCTCTTCTGTACACTTCCTCAAATCTTCACTAGTGTTTTTTTTTTATAATTAATAAAATGGTCTTTGACAAATTGTATTGCAAATTTATTTGTTGTTACTCGTTTAAATTTGCTCCGAGACAACATGTAAGTATTTCGACAAGTTGTAAGTATTCCTATTGGCACTAACTGCGTCCCTTAAATAGCAGATGTATTCTGAATCTTAATTTATGACCAAACTCAGTAAAGACACGTCATTGTAACATTTGGTTGATACATTCAACAATACCTACTTTTATATGGATGATACTTTTTCGTTAAATAATCCAGAGTTCTCTAAATATACTACCGAAATAAACCCAAACTTTAACTTAATCTAACATAAACCGCAATAATTGTCTTTTTCTAGATTAAGAAATTTCAGTTTCTAAAGAGAAATTCCATACAAAATTTTACGACAAAAGAGACAATATTTCATTCCAATTGTTAAATTAATACTTTTTTTGAAGGCAATGTATTTTTTGCTCCATCATACGGTGTAATTAATATCCCAACTTGTTCGTTAGACACGTGTGTGTGTAGTAATGTTATAGATTTTAACGAACGTAATAAACGCAGCACTGGTAAATTTTCAAGTCAGGAATTTCGTTACCATAAATTGCTTAAAAGTTTTACTAAATTCAGTCATGGATAAAAATAATTGATTAATAGAAGTAAAGCTGGTTGTACTTAAAAAAGGTATTTCCCATCCTTAATATCACGGTAATATTGTTCTAAAAGCGCAAATATCTCTACGTGATCCATGTAAACTTATCGAACTCTTAAACACACTTATTGGTAAAGATAAAAGAGGGACAAAATAGAGGAATGAAAGATACCAGAGGGACAGTCAAACTCATAAATAGAAAATTAACTGACAAAGCCATGGCTAAAAAGGAAAAAGACAAACAGACAAACAATAGTTCACATGACACAACATATCGATTGGATGGATGCGTTCAACATAGAACATATAAAGTTACCAGAGGGACAGTCAAACTCATAAATAGAAAATAAACTGATAACGCCATGAGTGATTGGTAATCTTACCAATGTTGTAATTAGATCTTTGAAATTAGTTTACATTGGCACTAATATCGATGTTGTCATCAGGTAATAAAAACATAACTAAACTTGTATTCGTTTCAAACGGGATATATAATCTTTCGGCTTTTAACTAGCTGTCAGTAACTGCAAGTACTTTCAAATCATCTTTTGTTATTACTTTGACCTGTTGATACTATTTGTAAAGCTTTGCTGTGATTTTATGTTCACTAGTATTTGGTCTATATACCAGCTTTGATTGTTTTGAATTACATGTGCTATAAACTTTCACTTTTCGTGCTATGATCATCAAAACATATGTCTGTTTTACCTTCTTCACTCTAAATATATCACACTTCCGGCATTTGTACATGAAGAACCCGAAGTTTTATCTAGCATCAATTTTATAGCTGTTGATATTCACCCCGCATGTACCAAGTTTTAGAATAGTTTTATTGATATACAAGAACTTTGTTGGTATTCCTAAACGGAAGATTATTAAGACAAAAGAAGAAGTATACATAACAACACCATTGTTTTCCTTTACCTGTGTATAAATTTGATATTGCAAAGGACGTAAAAAAAGTATATAAAAATGTATTTCACATCCTTAATATCACGGTAATATTGTTCTAAAAGCGCCAATATATCTACGTTATCCATGTAAACACACTTATTAGTAAAGATAAAAGAGGGACGAAAAAAGAGGAACAAAAGATACCAGAGGGACAGACAAACTCATAAATCAAAAATTAACTGACAAAGCCATGGGTAAAAATGAAAAAGACAAACAGACAAACAATAGTTCACATGACACAACATATCGATTGGATAGATGCGTTCAACATAGAACATAAAAAGATACCAAAGGGACAGTCAAACACATAATTAGAAAATAAACAGATAACGCCATGAGTGATTGGTAATCTTACCAATGTTGTAATTAGATCTTTGTAATTAGTTTACATTGGCACTAATATCGATGTTGTCATCAGGTAATAATAACATAACTAAACTTGTATTCATTTTAAACGGGATATATAAATACACATACAGATTTATTTTTACTCTATAAAGAGGTTAACTATCCTACTGCCTGTCGATACATTCATGTTTGATATTGCGCAAGTCATGTTTTCTTTGAATATCTATGATGTTGAAATACTAAATCCCTGGTTTTAGTTGATTTTAGTTTCTGATGCGTAATGTTTTATTATTAATTCTTTTGGCTTTTAACTAGCTGTCAGTAACTGCGAGTACTTTCAAATCATCTTTTCTTATTAATTTGACCTGTTGATACTATTTGTATAGCTTTGCTGTTATTTTATGTTCACTAGCTAGTTTTTGGTCTATATACCAGTTTTGATTGTTTTGAATTACATGTGCTATAAACTTTCACTTTTGGTGCTATGATCATCACAACATATGTCCTTTTTACCTTCTTTACTCTAAATACATCACACTTCCGGCACTTGTACATGAAGAACCCGAAGTTTTATCTAGCAGCAATTTTATAGTTTTACTGTTGATATTCACCCCGCATGTACCAAGTTTTAGAATAGTTTTATTGATATACAAGAACTTTGTTGGTATTCCTAAACGGAAGATTATTAAGACAGAAGAAGTATACATAACAACACCATTGTTTTCATTTACCTGTGTATAATTTTGATATTGCAAAGGCCGTAAAACAATTTATCTAACGATGATACATTTCACAACGGTATAATTGACTTTAAAATGTCATTGGATATCATATATTAAGTTTATTCTTTCAGTGTATGTTCATTTTAGCTAAGCCTTTCGAATTAATATTTTAGATTGTGTCTGTCTATTTTGTGATGTTACACTATTGTATCAGGTAAAAATGTTGGTACTCTTGAAAGGTTTAATCCCGCTTCAATTGTTTGCACCTTTCTTAATTGAGGTGTCTGATGTTCAGAAGTTGTCATTTGTTGATGTGGTTCATAAGTGTTTTTTTTTTATATTAATTAGACAGTTGGTGTTCCAGTTTGTATGGTTTTACACTAGTAAATTTATGGGGCCCGTTATATCTTGCTGTTCATTGTGAGCCAAGGCTCCATGTTGAGGACGTTAGCTTGATCTATAATGGTTTACTACTATAGATTGTGACTTAAATTGAGAGTTGTCTAATTGATACTCATACCAAATCTTCCTCTACATTTTATACATTCAAAGAGGAACGAAAGATATCAGAGGAACAGTCAAAATAATAAATCGAAAATAAACTGACAACATCATGGCTAAAAATGAAAAAGACAAACAGACAAACAATAGTCCACATGACACAACATAGAAAACTGTAAAATAAGCACTACGAACTACACCAGAAACTAAGAATGATCTCAAGTGCTCAGGAAGGGTAAGCAGATCCTGCCCCACATGTGACACCCGTGTTGTTTCTTTATAACAAATCCGGTAAATAGTCTAATTCGGTAGGTCACATTAAAAAAGGGAAGCGGTTTATAGTAACGATGGGTATCATTTGTGAAACGGTTATTCCATAACGAACAACTTCGTAAAATTTACGAAGGTATGATTTTAACTTGACAATTAGGTTTAATAGCTTCCTTGTGAGCAGCACCCTCTATCAAGACAAGCATGATGGGAAATACAAGCACGGGAATATCGTATCAATTTGGAGATACATACCCCGTAACATTATTTAAAACAAATGTTTCAACTATGTATTTTATGTCAAATTATGTTTTTAATTGTAGATGAAATTCAAATTAGAACCCTAAACACTGGTAACACTGATTCCTATACGAATCCGAATATTTTTGAGGACTACACAAGCCTATCCGATTACCATATGTTTCCCTCAGAAAAGCAGTCCGTCAGGTTTACCATTGAAGCTTGTCATGACGTCTTTATTCTTTTATCCGCTGCAATTGACCTTGAGTCACATGACTTTTATGAAATTTGTCTCGGTGGATCAGGTAATCAAGAGACATATTTACGTCGAAAATATAATGATGCTAACCCATTCATGATTTCAACACCTGATATTTTGGGCTGCACAGAGAAAAGCACATTTGAAATTAGATGGACAATTGAAGGAACACTACATATTGCCAAAGAATCTGCAGTCGGGACGGAAACAATAATTGACGTGAAATATTCTACCCCATTACTCATTCAGGGGGTCGGGATCAGGACAGCATGGGGATCTAATGGACTCTGGATTTTTGAATCTGCGAGTAAGTAAACCTATCTTATGATAATTAATCAACTGAATGTTGTGTATGACATATTATACAAATTAGTAAATGTGTATTGTGAACGAGATTAAGTTAACAATTAATGTAAGTATATTTGAGTATGCTGGATGTAAAGATAATACACTGAAAATTGAAAAATCTTCATTTTACTCGAACGAACGAACGAACGGACCCACAGACCAGAAAACAGAATTCCCCTCTACTATCGTACATTGTCGTAGGTGGGGCATAAAAACAAAGACAACATGATTAGTGAACTACTTTACAATATATTGTTAATGTAAATGTTATAATCAACATGTGAATAAGTTTTCAAATTGGTCATAAGTTCTTTGTAAAGCTCATTCACTATCCCATTAAACATGATATGGGACAGTCGCATATACCTGGATGTTTTCTAACCTAAAGTGCCTTCTATTGATCAGATCTTTGACAAACAGATTTTAATCTGCCTATATCTATTTAATGATTATTTACACCAATATGCTTTTAATCATCAAATTATAGATTGTCGCAAAACAATCGGCAAAAGCTCATTGCAGTCTCATTTTTGAAAAATACGAGTTAGATAGTTCATATTCCTCGTTATTGTTATCCTTGTTTTAGCACCAAAACACTTTGAAATTTCACAAATTTGTAAACATATACATAAATAGCGCTGTAAGTATTTAATTCTAACGTGTGAATATTTTTGTATTCTCTAGCTATTTTTGGCGGACTTTATTGTGGTGTTCCTTCAACCTACGGTAGTATGAACGAACTTCCAATAGCAATAAAGCGCAGCAGAATTGTATGTTTGTTTGAATGTTCACCAAATAGTGCTTGTCGTGGAGTCCACTTCAATGAGGAAACTAGTGAATGTAAACTTGTGTCTGTAGGACAAGTCATCGATCAGTCCATCCGTTCCGGTTGGTCATTCTATACAAAATGTTGAACGGAATAATGCGAAGCTTGTGAATGGAGGACAACACATCGACGAATCCAAACTTTTTAACTAGTCACTTTATACAAAATATCCAATAAAATAATGCTCAGCTTGTTTTAATCTATAGAAAGTCTTAGCGGAAAATTTTAAAACATATCGATGTACTAAAGAAAACAAAGTTATCAATAACAAAAAAACTTTCATATTCCTCACGTGGCGACAACACATCATTATATTTTTCTGTTAAAACAATCTGTTCTAAAAAACTTCATTTTTAATCTATTATTTCCTAAAAACATGCAATTATTTTTATGCAAATCCCATTTAGTCGCTACCTAAAAAGAACTTGTAATAAAACATGTCAAATACCTAAACAATTCTAAATAATAATAGTGGTTCTTATACTAAAATCAGTACACAAAGCATACCACGAAACATAGGAAGATATCCAAATGTAAGGTACAGGGATAATACCGCCAGACTAGACAAATTCAAGACAAATGGTTTAATTTCGTCCATTTAAGTTGTCTGAACATCTTAATATTTGTTATGTGCTATGTAGTATAGATATAAGAAAATGTAATATGAGTTCCAATCAGACAACTCTACATTAAAGTCACAATTTGTAAAAGTAATCATTTTACGTCAAAGTACGATCTTCAACACGGAGCCTTGGCTGACACCGACCAGCAAGCTATCAAGGGCTATATGATTGTTGATCTCTTTTTTCTAGTAGAAACTCAAAAGGAGGCGGAAAAATCTTGATTTTGGTATACGAACTTTTAACGAATCCATCCACTTTTATTTTTGTCCATTTGATGAGTTAAGCCTTTTTCAACTGATTTTTATAGTTCGTTCTTATGTTGTACTGTTATACCATTGTCCGAGGTTAAGGGGAGGGTTGGGATCCCACTAACATGTTTAACCCCGCCACATTATTTAAGTATGTGCCTATCCCAAGTCAGGTTGTCGTTTGTCTATGTGTTACATATTTGTTTTTCGTTCATTTTTTTTTTTATATAAATAAGGCCGTTAGTTTTTTCGTTTGAATTGTTTTACATTGTCTTATCGGGGCCTTTTATGGGTGACTATGCGGTATGGGCTTTGCTCATTGTTGAAGGCCGTACGGTGACCTATAGTTGTTAATGTCTGTGTCATTTTGGTCTCTTGTGGACAGTTGTCTCATTGGCAATCATACCACATCTTCTTTTTTATATTGATTCGTTAGAACATTTGATTCGGTTTATCTTTTACAATGTATTTAAGTTTTGATGAATATTTAAATTGACGTGAAACAATTCAGTTATGAGCAAAACCTTCACTCAATAATCACCTGATAAAGCTCTCGTGCAAAAACCCTTACTTGGGTTGACGATTTTGGATATTCATCGACTCGATAGGCCTTGTTTGTTTTATTATACCAAACGAACATATTACCATTAAAAGTAAAATATATTAACAGATTGTCAAATTACTTGCGTTAGAACTTGTGTTTTGACTATTAACATTTCGCGTTTGTACAACACAGTTAGATTCTTTCTGTTAAATATAGATTTCCCTGAAAAGGCTGTTCACAAAGTTTAAAGATATCGTCGACACTAGATGATATTCCAAGTCTTCTTTAGTCTTGTCACTTCGTCACTTTATTCACGTCTAATCTGGCCGTTGCCATATATGTTTTTGTTCATCTGACATTAAGTGACGTCATACTTTATAGGGGATCCTGATTATTGAGTACGACAATGGTTATTCACCGTTGAATAATAGGGTTGTTCGATGGATGCTTCAATTTGTCGGGTTTTTCACAATTGCAAAATAGGGTTGTTCTATGGCACCTTCATTTTGCAAGGGTTATTCATCGCTCTTGCCAACTTTTAGAAAGAAAAAAACATCGAAATTAAACAATCACATGTGATTCTGTATTAGCCAATCAAGTATTTAATATACAATGTAATCACCTAATACTATTGGTCTAACAGAAATGTAAATACATTGCCATTCTGAACTTTTTCCACCGCAAATTTTTTAACACACATGTCTATGAGATTTGTTCGAAAGGCAAATATGTAGTTGTCTGTAACATGTGTAACTGTTAAACACATTCAGTTTTGTTATCTTTACACATTGCACCTGACACACCAAAATAGCTGTTTAAAAGTAAACAATATTTGGAAGAAAAGAAGCATTGGTAATGTAATAAAACAACGCAAACACATATTTGCTATGAACATTGTATAGTTTGCAAAAATTTTATTCACATCTTTTAAGAAACAGGTCAATTTAGATATTGTCATAACATGAAATATACTAGTATTTTTTATTTCTTTTCTAAAACTCGATAAAGTATTTTCTGGTGGCAATATTTCTTCTTCGTCCTCAAGACATTGCTTATAATGGGGGATATTATGGACATTATTGTGCAAATCGTGATACAAGCATGAAATTTGGTATAAAGGTTGACTAAATGATACTTATAAAAAACCGCTGCTGGCCAGAAAAAAAAAATCAATTTTTCAAGATGGCCACCACACATTTTGGAAATGGCGTCATTATAAATTGGCAATAACTCGTTACTCCTTTGACATGTGTGTTATATTTAAAATTCAATGTTAGATATGATAAAAAGTAAATGACAGTTCCTTAATTACGACTAGACAATACTTTAATGAAACTAAAGGTGACTTCCGGTTTCAAAATGCCGGCAAAAAAATCAAAAACTTAAATTCTTATACTTTCAAGCAACTTCACAAGGGATGTAAATCCTTGAAAGATGTGTTATAGGTATAATCCAATGTAAGTTATGATAAAACGTTAAAAACAGTTCCTAAATACGACAAAACAACACATAAATGAAGAAAACTTGTGATTTCCGGTTCCAAAATGGAGGCAAATACGTAGAAAATATTTTTATAATTTTCACCAACTTAACAATTGATAGCACTCTTTGTTAAGTTTAAATGTCAAGTTTGGTTAGAAAAACAGGTTGCTTATCTTATAATTATCTGACAGTTGCCTATACAACAACCCGTACAAGGAAGGCCAGAACAGTATCATTTACAGTTACCAACACAGCTAGATTTTTGCCTCCGCATTTCAAAAGTTCCTGACACGAGGATGCAACGGCAGTCACAGAAGTCCATTTCGGTTTCCAACTGTCATTGATTCTTTATTTCATCCAACCCCAGTGTTCATGACTTGGTACATGTACCTTTCGAATACACGAATCAGGCTGAGCCAAAACAACTCCTCCTTGATTTACTTCTTTTTTTATGTGCTCTGGAAAAGAACCTCTTGTAGGCGGAATTGCATCATAATGCAGCTGCTTCCTGGCAAACAATTCACATCGTAACTCGCTTCATATTTAAGCCAAAAAAAGTCCTTTACATTTGAAAAACCTTCCATTGTTAGCCAAGCTGACCTCTTCCCTTTCCCACGACAATTTGACAAAGTGTCACATCCACTGAATGCATGGACGAAAGGAAGAACAGCTACACAAGGACCAAACGCATTTGATATGTCACGTACAGGGCCATCAAAAGTCTTTATTCCTTCCATAGCCTATCCACAATGTGTTCTACCTAGTTTTGCGATTGCTGTAATTCTTGATACTATTACATCTGTGTCATTACTACCTAATATTACATTTTACAACACTTTTCATAATAATGCTGAACATGGACAAACATTCGTGTATCTGCTTATTCATTATTACAAGGGTCGATAGGAAGTATCCTTATTGAAATTGCAAAGATTCTTTTCACCATGTGTAACATACACATTTTTATTAGTCTCTTAAGAAGCAATTTTGTCAGCAAGAAACTTGAACGATTTCGTTTCGTTGTCATCTTCACAGAGAAAACTACTCCAAACCTTTGATGTTCTGCCAACACCTTTCCATCTGGCACAAAAACCTTGCCTTTGTCTTGCCACAGCCTTTAAATTATTCATTTAGTAAACATCAAATACTATGTCTACTCTTGAATACTTATCGATGCATGTTTTTTTGTAAGGCAGTAGGACATTATTTGCATAATCATCAAATATTTTTGCCCAACTTTGTGACCTGGAATTAACCATTGCTGCCTCACCGACGATAAACACGTCCGAATTTGGATCAGAAAATCGTAGAATGTTTCAAGTAAACCCATTTACAGCGATTTGATACCACTATTTCAAGAAACATCCTGAGATAAAGACAGAGGAGAAGTTTGGTTCTTAAGGATAAAGAAATATTCGAAGTGAAACTGTCTACTGTAACAAGAAATGAAAAGTCTAGAAAAGATATCGCAATCACTTTTGAGGTTCTCTAGCTTTGTTTTTGACAAAGACGTTTCCAGTTTCATTTTGCGGCCAAAATAAGAAGTTTTTTTTTTTTTTATTTGGTTATAAAAAGCAATTTCTCCTTCGTTTTGCATTTGCTTCAAATGATTTTCGTATTGTTTGGACCAATATCCTTGAATTATTTACATATCTTACCTGTTCAACCATTTCCTAAATGGAGCATTTTTTTACAAATCTGACGACTCTTCTAGAAATGAATTTCCAAACTCGTTCATCACTTTCAACGTCTTTAAAGCTGTTAAAAGACATCTTTTTGTGTTTTCGTAGAGTCGTCATTAGGTCGTTCATCTGTTATCGAAAGACACAAACCACATAATCTTTCAAATTCATCTTCTAGTATACTGACTCCTTGTCCAGCTACCACCCATTTGTCTAAATTGGATCTTCGGTTAATCCTATGGCACCAACACCGCCCTTCACAATGGCATTATTCTGTTTTTGTGCCTGATCAAGTGTGTTATAAGAAAGAAATTTGCTGGTCTTTCGTAGAGTGAAATTATCATTTTCAAATTCCATTTCCACCTGTGGGTGAAGTTCGGGAAGGGAAATCATATCTTGGAGATGGGTCTGTAACGATCGAGCATAATTAACACGACCAAGACCTCAAACAATACGCTATCATGCTCTATATGGACTGTTTGTAAAGTACGAAATCTCACTCATGAAATGAGCATAATACCAAATTCAGAAGAAGTTCTTAATTTATAATTGAACGCCAGGAATGAAACGGTGGTCGAGATGACTCTGAACACCAGTCTTTTAACTCATAGAACGTCACAGAGTCATGACATAATTATACATTCTGAGTTTAGCTTCTCCGGGATTCACCACATTTTCGCCTTATCCATCGAATACCTTAGAATTGCCTGGTAGTGCATACGAATCGCTCTTGATGTCTATAGATAGTTTGAAGATGCGCAAAAGTGTTAAACACTTGTGTATGATAACCTAGAAAAATGTTATGAAACCAATTCATAATATCATTAGATATCCAAAAACACTACATAAATAGTAAATAGTTCAAATGTTTTTGAAAGAATTTTGTAACATTTTCGCGCATGCGCAAATACTGGATATTCATTCTTAATAAATATGTGATGTAAGGCAGGTAGCCGCCAAACCTTATTATTGTTTTTTACTAATAGAAGTTCATTGAAAAACAGTATGTTCAAACTGAAGAAAACAGCCATTTTAGAAAATGGCCGTGACCATCTTGAAATTTTTTTTTTAATGGCCAGCAGTTATTTCTTAAAAAGTATATAATTATGATGCTTTGTGGTAATGTTCATGCTTGTATCATCATTTGCACAATTCCCTCGATTTTGCTTTGCTAATATCTTCCAGTATTAGCACTACTATATTTTTAAAATTATTTATTCGTGAAGGGACACAACATATTATAGGGGGTTGTTGTCGACAATTAGTCGTACAATACATTAATGCACTCACTGCGATAAAAATGTTTATCGATTTACTGATAATACAGGTTTAATACCGAATTAATTCAGGGATTACGTTTTGGCTTTAAACTGATGTACGCTGGGCCTAGATTTTCTTTTACTTGTTAACATTCTAAAAGTGTTTTAAAGAATATAAAGACCACTAAGAAGAAGTTGAATAAAGCTCGAACGTATTGTAGGACCATTTTCACATCCACCTTCTCCTACATTTCGCTGTTCCCCCCTTGCTCTCATTCCTAAAACAACTAAAGGAGAATTTCGCTTAGTGTTGAATCTTTCATCCCCTACTGGTTATTCTGTTAATGATTTTATTGATCGAGAATTTTGTTCTGTGCGTTATGCGAGTATTGATGATGCGGTCGAGATGATTCAAAAATTAGGAAAAACACAAGTTGTATTGGCTGAAGCCGACGTAAAGTCCGCCTTTAGATTGTTGTGAATTTGGCCAGGTTATTTCGATCAGTTGGAGGTTATTTCGATCAGTTGGGTTTTGAATTTGATGATGAGTTTTATTATGACCGTAATTTGCCTCTCGGGGCAGGTCTTAGTTGTTTCTTATTCGAAAAATTTTCCACGGCTTTGCATTGGTAAACGGAAAAGTGCAGCCATTCTAAGAATGTTCTTCATTATTTAGATGATTTGTTGTTCGCCGGAGAAGCAGACACGAACCAGTGTGCCTTCTTCTTCTCTTTAGCAGAAGGTAAAACAGTTTTACCAGTTGAAATGTTAACATTTTTGGGCTTGGAATTTGATTTTATCGCCATGAAGGTCAGGCTGCCGAAAGTTAAGTTAATTGAGATAAAATAACGAATTACTGTTATACTTGGTTGTAAAAAAGTAAAGTTGCGTGAACTTCAGTCACTTATTGGGTAATTGAACTTTGCTTGTCAGGTTGTTGTTCCAGACAGGGCATTGTGTCGTCGGTTAATTGATGCAACTTGCAACTAAAGGAAGCATAGAATTCGCGTCTCGTCTGAGATGAAAGATGATTTGGAAATTTGGTTATCCTTTTTAAATGAGTATAACGGTGATTCTGTAATGCTAGACTTGCTTTGGACATCAAACAAACAATCAAGCTATACACTGAAAGCGCCGGAAGTTCAAATAGGGGGTTCAGGATTTATTTTGCTGGCAAATGGTCGCAAGCTTGTTGGCCTCGAGAGTGGAGTCAGAACGGTATTTTGAGGGACATCACGTTTTTGGAATTTTGTCCAGTCGTCGTTGCTATTCAATTGTGGGGGCGATGTTTAGAGAATAAAACGTTATTGTTTAATATTGACAATAAGTCAGTTGTAACAATTTTGAATAAAAAGTCATCAAAATCTGCTGGAGTAATGATTTTAGGAAGGAAACGTTATTTCCCGCGAACATAATATTTTGATAAAGGCTCAGCACATTTCGGGTAGTCGGAATGTAATTGCTGACGCTTTGTCTCGTTGTCATTGGCAGCTCTTCAGGCAGTTAGTACCACAAGCAGACTACTATGGAAATTCTAGACGTGAAGGTTGAAAAATTGGTACATTTTTCGATGGCGAAAAATACATGGAAAACTTAGATGACAGTATTAGAGTCGTTAGCAAAGTTTAGCAAAGAATATTACTTAAATGTATCATGGCTATACAGATTGATGTGTTAGCTTACCAATCGTATTCTGGTTTAACATCATCTACAATCAATACATACTTATCCGGGATTAGCCATAAACATAAATTATAAGGTGTAACTGACACTACGTGTACTTTTATAGTTTCTAAAATGTTAGAGGGAGTTCTAAGGAAGAGTCCCAAATTATCAGATATTCGCGCTCCTGTTACATTTAGAAATTTTGCACAAAATTATACGATCACCCCCATCCGTTTGCTCTTTTCATTATGAATCTTGTCTGTTCGCTTCTGCATTTAGTCTTGCATTTTTTGCTTTCTTAAGAATATGTGAGCTCACGGCCGATACGAGTACAGATGTCGGAGCCCACACAATTTTCATTAATGATCTGTCATTGAAATTTTCAAATAGTAAATATGAATTGCATTTGAAGATTTGCAGTTCGAAAGCTGACCAGGGAGGTATTTCAACGATTTTGGTAATTCCTCAAAGGGAGGCAGATCTTTGTCCTGTAAGCATGTTGCGTGTCTTTTTGGGAATACGATATCAGGCTACTGACAAACCCTTGTATTTACATTTCAATGGGTCTCCATTGACTCGTTTTCAGTTTATTTCTAAGGTGTAATACTACCAAATCATGGTACGTCATATCCGGTTGCATACGAAAGTAGGTCTAAAAAAATATTCCCTTGAATTTGACAGTTGTAGAAAATTAACCCTGCATTTCAATGCAATTAAATTTTTCTGAGTCATAAACATGTATGTTGGGTGTCTGAAAGCATCATTCTTTTTTTATTTGATGGTCTTATAAAATATTTTGGAAAGTTAAGGTAACATAGTTACCAAAGCAGGTAACCAGTAAATAACAGTGTAAAAATTGGGTTGTTTACTTCCGGTGTTGGTTACTTTCTTATATGCAATGAAATGTAGTGTGAAATTTTCACTGTAGCACTGGAAGGGATTAAACTTTATTCATACAAATTATTTCTTTGGTTGAAATAAAGGTAAATACTGTACATTTTTTTAAAAGTGCCAATTTAACAAAGATTAATAGGGGAAAATCAATGGTGGTATTACACCTTAAGAAAATCCTGTATTTTTGTGGCGTTTAAGACCACATCCGATCACATTCGTTTAGAATAGGCGGAGCATCGCATTATAGGAGAATGGGGCTTCGCATTCATAAATTAAGAAGTTGGGTTTCTGATGCATACACGAGTTACATTCGGATTTGGTAAATTTTATAGATACGAAGATCTTCGAAACTGTATTTTAATATGTTTTGCAAAGGTTTTAAGCATAACAGGACTTTTTAGAATTTTTGTCATTGTAGAACCCCGTCAAGTTTGGGTCATGGGATCATCTATTGAATATTGGTCGACCAGAAGCATTAAGTGAAGACCAGGGGGTCAAAACCTCGGATTACAGTCAAACGGTTATAATTTTCATTAATATGGCCAGCGAGGGATGAAATGGAAAACTTTGTTACCTTCAGTTGAAGAAAATCTTAGATGTTATCCACCTCCACAAATTTTAATCATTCATTTGGGTTCTAACGATTTGGGTTTGATCAAAGGAAAAGAGCTTATTGAGCAGATAAGGTTGGAAATTATGCAATTACATGTGTTATTGCCAAATCTCTCCTTGGTATGGAGTCAAATTTTTCCTCGTAGATACTGGCACTTGGCAGAAATACAGGTGGCTATCCATTCGACTCGTAAACGAGTTAATGCAGCTGTTCGAAATATATTCAAAGAATAATTAAATCATGGCTTTGTAATTTGCCATCCAAATATAAAAGCCCAAGAAAGAGATTTGTTCAGGCATGACGTCAGATGTAGGTAATGATGTCTTCTTAAAATGTTCAGGGAGCTTTAGAGTCGTTTGCAATTTCTGACCGTCGAGTATTTTCCTAATTGAAAAGTTCATTGTACGGGAAGTACACTCGTTTCGTTTGGGATGAGAGTATTTAGACATTCTCATTTGGAGGTATCTGGCAAGACGACAGGGAGGTCATGACCCTATAATTCTACGTTAGACCATATTTTAAAATATTCTCCTGTGGTACCAGGTACCACAGGGAAGTTGTGTTTTTTATAAACGGCTTTTTCTTGTTTACCAAAGCAGCCGGTTCATCACTGTTACCAGTTTTGAATTTTATCCTCCGAGTACCTACGAAGCGTTATTCAAGGTATTGCCTAGCGTCAGTGTGGTGTCGTACTCCTCGTTCACTCTAATTTTCCTAGAGGAACTTTTGTTACTTCTGTTACCAGAAGAACAACTTCTTGTCAATATTAAAACTGCCGGCGGTTTGTATCGTCTTGCCAGACCTCGTTTACTGTGTTTTCCTTGCGGCCGATTTTATTCCAATTAAATCTTCTTAAATTATTTAGTTTTACGGAATTGCGGAATTATCGCCTATGAGACAACTCATTTATAAAAATCAACGTTGGCATTAGCTTCTAAAGGTGACCGTACAACCTTCAACAATGAGCAAAACATTTATCATATGCGTCCGGTTTTTTTCCACACATTATTTCAAGAATTATTCTAATCTTTAATTAATAATGTTTATCGGTGAACTGATAATACAGGTTTAAGAAAAGTTATAATTCCGTATTTATTCTCGGTTCCCCCTTTTATCTTTGCATTCTGAACTTTGACCGTCTATGTCACGTGACTTTAGCGTTTATGACGTCACTTCCAAATTTTTTAACGTTTGAATGGGAAGGTTGTTCAATCCCAACCACCTAACCCGACAATCTCCTATTTTGGACTATTTTTTCTGCTGTTGTTTTTTTTAATATTTTTCAGGTATATGCCGAGTGAGTTTAGGAAAACTGGAAACGGATCCAGCTGGAAACGATGGATTTTCGGACTTTATGGAGTATGGCAATTATTGTAGAGGATGATTTTTTCGACTTGTCTAGAATAACCTAGTATTGCAGTGGTTGTGTCAAGTTATATCGTGAACTGTTATTGCAATTTCACGTTTAAATTCCGAATGCTTTCAAATTGAGGATGGAACATTTTTATATAAATACTTGATACTAATTTTAAACAGACAGTGCTAGTTTTTACACATCTTATAATCTGCTGATGTCTTGATGATGGACGTTTACTAAGAAAGGAGAAAACTTTTATTTCTAGAATTCAACTGTATAAACATATAGAAGTGTGCGTTTCCAAAAAAGGATTTCTTTTTAATGCAATTTGATATTTTTCATTGTTTGGTAGGATTATCTTTAATAAAACTGTTGTCGCAGTATTAGTGCAGAGGCGGGATCTGGCAAGATGACAGGGGGTCATGACCTTATAATTCTACGTTAGACCATATTTTAAAATATTCTCCTGTGGTACCACAGGGAAGTTGTGTTTTTTATAAACGGCTTTCTCTTGTTTACCAGAGCAGCCAGTTCATCACTGTTACCAGTTTTGAATTTTATCCTCCGAATACCGAGGAAGCGTAATTCAAGTTATGGCCTAGCGTCAGTGTGGGGTCGTGCTCCTCGTTCACTCTAGTTTTCCTTAGAAGAACTTTTGTTACCTCTGTTACCAGAAGAACACCTACTTGCCAATATTAAAACTGCCGGCGGTTTGTATCGTCTTGCCAGCCCTCGTTTACTGTGTTTTCCCTGCGGCCGATTTTATTCCACTTAAGATTTCTTAAATTCTTTAGTTTTTACGGAGTTGGGGAATGATCGCCTATGAGACAACTCAATTGTACAAATCAACGTTGGTATTAGCTTCTAAAGGTAACCGTACAATCTTCAACAATGAGCAAAACATTTACCATATGCGGCTGGTTTTATTCCACACATTTTTTTTTTATTATTCTTATCTCTAATTAATCGTCTACATTGTTAAAATACGATGAGTTTGGTTTTGAATGTTATTCATTTCCTTAATTCAAATGATATATAGTTTTAGGATAAAATTACATATACATATTTTAATTGCATTAAAACAATTAAATCAATTGGAAGAACACATTAAGGTTATTGTATTGCGTTATAAAAAAACGTCAATATAAAATACGGAAATTAAAGTTATAAATCCTAAAGGTATGCAGACATATAGTATACAGTACAATGCGGAAGTTTATTGTCAGTGATCCATTGTTTGCAGGTCGAAGGAAATATATCTTTCGTCCATGTCATAAACATGCAAAGTATAGAATTATATTATATACGATTACTTGTTTTAATTTCCCAATTGATTGCACACTTTTGAATGAAGGAAGCCGGGTCGTCAAAAACTGTTTCAAGCACAATAAGCAATATTTAAGGCCATTATCTGCAGAAAAGAGATAAAATATACCATTGGATCCAAATTTTCATTAAAAGAGGGACGAAAGATACCAAAGGGACAATCAAACTCATAAATCTAAAACAAACTGACAACGCCATGGCTTAAAATGAAATAAGACAAACAGACAAACAATAGTACATATGACACAACATAGAAAACTAAAACATAAACAACACGAAACCCACCAAAAACTAGGTATGATCTCAGGTGCTCCAGAAGGGTAAGCATATCCTGCTCCACATGTGGCACCCGTCGTGTTGCTTATGTGATAACAAATCCGGTAAATAGTCTAATTCGGTAGGTCACATTCATGAAAGGGAAGGGAATTGAAGTTACGACGTAAGGTACATATCCGATATCATTTGTGAAACGGTTATTCCATAACGGTCAACCAACTCGTGATGGCGTCCGTAAAATTAACGAAGGGATGATTTCAACTTCACCATTTGGAACTCTTGATTAATAGCTTCCTTGTGAGCAGCAACCCTCTATCAAGAAAATCATGATAGGAAATGATAAAACATTAAAAGTCGCAACCCACGAGGTGTTTATATAAGTTGCTGCTATTTGCAGAAAAGTAACAAAAACACACCAGGATGCATCTTAAATCAATCGAAACAACTACTGACGTAAGTATATGTGATAAAGTAGTGTTGACGTTTTCTGTTTTTAGAGTCTACACTTGTGTCGCTCAGCGCGAGTACAAATACCGCGATAATTCATAATGATTTTACAATATAACTAGCTCTTTGTCATCAGTCCCATTTTTGATTTGTACTACCACTGGACCCAACACTTGATAGACATTAGCTTTTCTAAACAGCTTAAATATTTTGAAATCAAGTATATTTATAATTTAAATTACTACAAGACAAATACAATTTAAGATACCAAACCGTTTGTTGTCTTAATATTTCCTGAATTTTCTAGTTTCGTTTTGTGGGTCTTATGCAAATAGAAATTGACCCATAGACATACCCTTTCACAATATCAGAAACCTGTATTGTTCAAAGTCATGTATAAATGTACGTTGTTGTGATTATTTATCCTGTTGGATGGGGCGAAAAACTTTCTTATGCAGTTTCTGATGTTTTGTGTTACCTTATTTTGTTAATTCTTAAATTAAGATTTAGTTTCCCCTGCAAAAGTTTGTTTAACACTCAACATTGATAAGCGTGCAAAACAAATCAATGTAACGAAACGCATAACAAATAATTCCAAAGAACAAAAGCACAAAGAAATAAAACCCTGAACAGATCTTAACTTTGACAAAATGTAATAGAATGTTGTGGCCGGACATTTATCACGGTGTTGATTATTATCGTATATATGGCTTCGGTTAAAATGCCTATAACCGAATCCGGCAACAGATAGTAATAATAATGACACGGGAACATGTTGCACGTATAGATGTTATTTGAATTATTCTTCAAAAGGTTGATGCTTCCTATATTAGACAAACTTACTGCAAATCTGTTCAAGATTGAACTACATACGTGTTTTTCTAAAAATCCGTCACTTTTTTTAAGTTTAGAAAATGATGGACTTTAAGGTGATCAAAATCTTGTTTACTTTAATTGTAAGGCAGTGCACCAATTGTTTCTAAAATCCATTAAACGAAATACAAGGAAGTATTTCTTGTGCAGTAAACCGGTTAAGAGATTGTCAGTTTCCTTGGCATAAAGCAAATGGTGTCTTATACAACAATTGATCTTCTGTATTTCAAAGATTGGAAACATTTGATCTTTTAAAAGAATTCTATTTAAAAAGAAATTTGCGGATGTCATATATACAATGAATCATCCATCTGACAATATGTTCATTCTAATCTAATGATTAAAATTGATTATCTATTTATAGTTTAAATAGAAGGAAACGAGATCACGTATTTTAAAAACAAATTTATTTCGAAGATTTAAAGACAATGTCATTATACAAAAGGACAGTCAACTATTGAACTAATAAACAACACTGTTGAATAAGATTACGATTTGAATATTTATTGAATTTAATTAAAGTTTCTTTTTCCAAGCATATACATATATAGACGAATATGTACACTGGTGATCCGCTGGATCAAATCTGTCGTAGAGTTGTATCAGACACATTAATAATATGATTATTTCTGTGACTGTATTCTACATTAATTTGTAAGATCCTCTTTGATAGATAATTCAGCTGGTCTGTAAAAATTCAATCTTAATTTCTTATACATCATGTACTGTGTTACGACGCTAGATAAAAACTGGCGAGGAAAGATAACACCCGGGAGCCTAGGTCGTCGAGTGGTCTAGTGCGTCATACATAGTACAAGGCGATTTGGTGATTTCGATTCTATCTTAGAAGCATGAGTTCGAATCCCGCCAAAGGAAGAACAAAACATTGGCTACCGCAAAACAGATCTCACATATATATATATGTATATATATATAGTCTTAATTCTACTGTAAATTTTAAGATATGTTACAATAAAAATAAATGTTAAATCTTGACACCGACGTATTTGCATTTTTCCGACTCATATTACATCAATCGAACAAACTGTTCGTGCTTTGAAATACCTTTCCTTTTTGTATGCAGAGCGTTTCCATTATACATGTTACAATATAAAACTCGTCTTTAACCTGCCAAACTGCAATTTATACTCTGCCGACATAATATTTTTTTTGATCGATTTTTTGTATACTGCTTTTCTCGATAGCTAACTGATGATATACAAGAGAAGATGTGTTATGATTACCAATGAGACAACTCTTTACAAGAGAAAAATTGACACAAAAATTACAAACTATATGTCACCGTTATTTCCATGTACCAAAAATAAAATCCCGAAATATACGGTCGGAAATTTAAGAAGTTGATGCATATTCAAACGTAACCAATTAATTAACATGGAATGTAAATATATCAAGAACAACCATTTTGTACGAAAAATGGACCGCGCGTAACTTTTCTAATTTTACTCCGTAGCGAAAACTATATATGCTGTTCAACTCTTCTATCCTATCTTTTATGAAATACTACATTTAAAAGACATTACTGGATAAGAGTCTAACTATTGTTCCGGAGTTCCGAAATCGTTGTTCAGAATTGATATCTAACAAGTATATACACCATGCAACAGAACATAAAATGACTCTGATAAAATATAGATTGTAACATTTTATAGTTGATTAAGATACATGTATATGAAAAACATATGGTAGTGTTTTTTTTTTTTTTTTTTGGTTTTTTTTTTTGGGGGGGGGGGGCATATCATATTAATGATGTTCGCTCCTCTTCTATTTCTAACTTTTGTCAAATATTCTGAATCCTATGGTTTTTGTCAATCTAGTGAGCAGTAAAAAAAATTGCCCACTAAGCCCTACTTTCTTCATCATGATTTTTTTCAACATAGTTTAAAAGCTATAAATGAAAATCTAATAAAATCATTGCCAATTTAAAATAGTTTTTGAAACAAAATAGCTGTTCATTGCTGTTGTATAGACAATCTAGAGAGAATCAATTCCCGCAAAATTTCAATGGCTTCTATATGAAAAACAAATATATGGACCAATCATATTTTTCTTCAATATTTTTTCTGTTATTAATATTCTATTAATTTATAGCAGTCTGTAATAATGGCTTGTTATTTTGAAACATAGGAGCAAATATCCCTCAACATGTTAAATCAAGTCTATCAAAACAAATTCAATATATACATATCATGTAGTTGTATTTGCATATTATATGACTAAAACCTTTTCACGAATCTGGCGGGAAACTACTTATTCGTGCTGATAACAGGCTTGATCTCTTTGTTTTTGAAAAATTATTCTTGACTGAATACCAGTGCCTAGTATTGTTAACCCCTGCGATTCTTCAGCCAGTCATTTTCGTTAGAATAGTTCGATTTTTGTTCACATGACATATCCAATATTAACTGCACAGCTCACGATAATATGCTATTCCGATTTATTATTTGTTAACAGTTTTTGAGAGGATAAGACATACAAACCATTACTGTTCAGCCAATAATGATTAGATATGCTGCTATCTTATTAGTTATGGTTTATGTTCATTGTGGTAACACGGCCGACACTCGGCTAACCGAGAGATTGGTCGGTTAATCTATATTGAGTATGCGGCTATATCGGCAGTGGGTCTGTTAATCGGGTTGGCTATACGTCTGTTAAGAGTAAAACGAACAATTTAATGTTAAACTCGATCAAATATACAGATTTTTGGCATATTATAAGAATTAAATCAAAAAAAGAAAAGTGTCTGACAAAATGATATCTATCAAAGAACATTTTCCACCTTTAAAAATATTTCATAGTCTGCGCAGTTTTCAGTAAAATTAAACAGCGTCGCGCAAGTATGTAGTATTTATGATAACACGCATAGCAATTTTTTAATAAAAGGCGAAACAAACAATTTTAGATATCATTTAAAAGACACAAAATACTACTTTGGTTCTTAAATATAAATTGACATTAGTAAATATTTCATAATTGTAATATAACGTGAGTAATACCACGTTTTAGTGAAAATTATGTGAATAAAGTCTGTTAATGGGTTGGACAATTGAAATTGTGTCAGTTAAGAGTTATTTAGCCACGAAAATAGTTGTGCTACCTTTATATTTTCCCATTGAAAATGTTAAAAATGAGATGTTCTTGAGTAAAAAAAAATATTGTAAGGGTTCCGCGGAACCCAGTGTCTCGCCTACTTTTGCTGTAAATCGCAAGCTCAACAAAAATGAGGAAAAAAATCAATAAAAATATTCCTCTTGATACTATCTTATGATTGTAAGAAGCTTCTGTCCAAGTTTAGTAAAAATTTAGGATAGTGAATGAATCTAATAAATGTTTTGAAAACTTTAACTGCAGACTGTATGTAATGTTAACTGGAAGAAAATCTAAGTCCATTTAAAAGTAAAATACAGAATAAATGGAGTTATCTTTTTACAATATTTACTTCTGGATACTATCTTATGATCATAAATAAGCTTCTGTCCAAGTTTGGTACAAACCCAGGATAGTTTAAGAAAGTTATTAAATTTTTAAAAACTTTAACCACAGAGTGAATGTAATGTTTCCCCGCAGAAAAACTAAGTCCATTCAAAAGTAAAATACGGAAAAAAATGGATTTATTTAATTACAAAATTTACTTCTCGATACTATCTTATGATCATAAACAAACTTCTGTCCATGTTTGGTACAAACTAAGGATAGTTTAAGAAAAGTTATTAAAACTTTAAAAACTTTAACCACAGAGTGAATGTAATGTTTCCCCGCAGAACAAACTAAGTCCATGATTTATAAGTAAAATACGAAAAAAATGGAATTTTATTTTTACAAAATTTACTTCTGGATACTATCTTAATATGATCATAAACAAGCTTCTGTCCAAGGTTGTTAGAAATCCAGTATAGTTCAAGAAAGGTATTAAAATTTCAAAAACTTTAACCACAAAGTGAATATTTGTGGACGCCGCCACACCGACGACGACTGAATGTAGGATCGCTTAGTCTCGCTTTTTCGACTAAAGTCGAAGGCTCGACAAAAAATAATAATACGATGCAACACTATCCTTCCAGTAAAAGCATTTTTATTTTGACTTTCTTTGCATTTTACTCAAGAATGTGTCACTTCAATATAGCGTGATCTGGGTTGGTCGCTGGAATATGCATGAATTTATTATTAACGATTTCAATCAGCCTTAATTTTTGTGTCTGTAGCATGTTCTCAAATCCGATTGAACGTGTCTTTCTAATACTACGCAGGGTACATATATAACGTGTTGTCGTTTTCATATGCACATGACATTTGTCACTGGACGTTTAGGTGGTACCCAACACTACAGGGAGATAACTCTGTAAAGTCAGTGATACGTTTTAATTACGTTGTGTTACAAGTAAAGGGAATAATAAGCTTCTCGAAGATCAAAATTGGTGTTCGTCAAACTGCTATATAACCAGTTAATTTTTCTGACAAAACGGTTGGTTCAAATTTTTTGAAATTTTTATATTTCTGTTAAAGGTTCAAATTAAATACTTTGTCAAAATTTTATCCAAATTAAACGAACCACATTGAATTTAGTGAAAGTGTTCGGTACCACCTTAATCCTAATTCCTCAGCATCATCCAATTGTTTTTTTTTCTTGTATTACTTAATCATCTGTTGTTTACAAATCATTCTAAAGAAGTAAATGGAAAGGAGCGAATGCAGCTACATTTGGTTGTATTTAAATTTAATTCATTTTATTCCGTTTAGTTCCTTTTCTACATATGTGCAGAGAAGAACTGCAGGTGTCCTCATGTAAACGTCAAGCATTTGTCACCAATATGAGTACATCGCAATCCGTTACTGTTTCAACACCCAGGGGGGTTTCATGTCTTTATTCTTAAACAATTTGTTTTCTTCTCTTTTTTAGCAATGCATCACTCTCTACTGTCCTTATCTTTTATTTTGTATTCTGTATCTCCATCCAGATTCTCGTGTATACCATGAGGGTACGGATTGGGGGGGGGGGGGGGGTTGTTGTTTATTTCTGTATTCTTTAAATGGTTATGTTACTTTTCTCTACATTTTATCTATCTTACCCATTATTCTTTCTCTATTCTTTATATTTAGGCATCCCAATATACTGATGTTTAGTTACATTACGACGTTAATCTCTGATTTATATACTGGTTACCAATGTAGATGACAAATTGGTGTCATTCATGACAATTAAACAGAATCCACATGATATATGCGACCATTCTCGGATAAAATCAATTTTACTTTAATTTAACACTTTTTGAAACCATTTTTATCAATTTTCAATATCCATTGCCTACATTGTTATTGTTCATGTGTTTTGTTCCGTATATTTTATATTCCATTGCTCATGTTTTGTTTCCGTATATATTTTATGTTCCATTGCTCAAGTGTTGTTTCCGTATATTTTAGCCGCTCGTCTTGAGCCTACCAAATGAACACACCCTAAAGTAATAAAATTATACTTTTATTGTCATTCATAACTCTTAACAGACTAATTAACAGACCGGGTTTTATACATCCGACCCATTAACAGACCAGGTTTTTAATAAAGATTGATTTATGTCACCAAAATACAGATTTTCGTGTAGATTTTTCACAAAATGATATCAATTTGGTTAACACTCATAATGCCTGTCTTTTTTCGATGTTCAAAATAGTGCATGCAAGTAAATTCAACCAAGTGTCATTTTGTGTACATTTTGTGTGTGTAAAATGTGTATAAATTTACTGATGAGTAATTTGCCTTTTCATTTTATAGATCGTAAATAGAAGCTAGAAAAATAATAATTACACCACTGGATTCAGGACATTGAATAGTTTTGTCAGACACAAATATCTTTTATGATAAACATATATTTAAAAGGTTATACAATGAAACATTCTGAGTTTTCAATGATTTTCTCGATAACACCTGATTAACAGACTTTAGCCAACCCGATTAACAGACCCACTGCCGATATAGCCGCATACTCAATATAGATTAACCGACCAATCTCTCGGTTAGCCGAGTGTCGGCCGTGGGTAAGTGTTTTTAATTTCACTTGTATCAGATAAATGTTGTTGAGTGATTGCTATACATACATTTCACGCATATTCAGGATGAAAAACAAATTTAATGTTTAAAGGTTGTGTATCTTTATTTACTATGTTGACTAAGTCGAAGTACGTGTAATTGACTATAACTGAATAAACAACGTTATTTTCGCTACATGTGATTGGATTGGTGCCCCTATTTTGACCATGTCTTATTATTTAATGTATAACTAATCGGTAAATTTAAATTATCTTACCTACAGCAATTTATTTAAATTGGTTTATAGGTGAGGGAGTCAATTGATTTAATCTTGGTATACTTATTCAACTGTTTATTGTATTTGCAGCTTTTTTTATTGAAACGTTGAGAACTAACTTATATAGGCAGAAATTCTGGATATGTACAATGCAAGTTCACATTGAAACTCCTTTTTACGGCTAAACCTGTACTACTTCTAATTTTTACTAAGTTTCGTAAAAATTCATATCCTAGAATAAAATTTCATGTACTCTACTAATATTTTTTTTCGAATGTTAAAATATGAGGCTATTCCGCATATTTTCTACTTATATATTCCCTGATTTTTTTAAAAGTTTAAACTTGTGCTTAATTTCTGCATTACCCCTTATTTAACTTTCGGTCTTTCTCAGATTACAATTTGGCCGAAATGTATGTGTTCAATTACTGGTTACATTTCAAAGTTGTGTCTTTACGAAAACATAAAAAGGTCATATCTTGGAATAAGTAGGTAAACAAAACAAAACATCTTTCAATCTTATATACCTCCCCAAAGAGGCATGTTTTGTGAAACAGTGGTATTTATTAAGAGCAACCTACAGTGACACACTTATCTATTCAAATTGGTTCTGCAATAACAAATAAAAATGATGATACACATGCTGAGTGTTCGATCATACTTAAACGGTCAGATGAAAGATATCTAGTCATATCAGTAGTATCTTTCTTGCAATTAAAAAATACGAAACTTAAGAAAGTGTTTTCTTTTTTATCCCTATACTTGAATTGTTATTATTATACAACAGGAAATTATTTAGACGAAATATGGATTAAAACTTCGAACAGAGGGGAAGTCGATGCAAGCCTAAAACCGGATGTTTATAACTATTACACAAACTTGTCCAATTACCATAATTGTCTTTCACAAAACCAGTTCAGGATCAATGTCGCAGCATGTAACGACGCTTTTATACTTTTAACATCAGTAAAAAACTTGCAGTCTCCAGACTTTTATGAAATTTGTATTGGGGCAAAACATAATCAGTCGACAATTATACGTCGAAAATTCAGCCATGATTACAAGCTTAAGCTAAGCACATCTGATATTCTTTACTGCACTCAGAAACAAACGATGGTAGTAAATTGGACATCATACGGGCAAATAACTCGTATCAAAGAAACTTCAGTTGGACAAGAAAGAGCAATTCAATGGACAGATCCAGACCTTATTTTACTTATTAATGGTGTTGGAATCATGACTGGTTGGGGAGCAACTGGAAGTTGGACTATAGAATATTCTTGCCATGGCGTTGTCAGTTTGTTTTAGATTTATGAGTTTGACTGCCCCTTTGGTATCTTTCGTCCCTCTTTTGTAAGTTTCCCATGTTAACATTACTAAGATTTGGTGTATATTGACCTTTTTGCCATCAACAAATCCCAGCAACGTTTTCTCGTACAAATTATTTCAAATCCGTTAATGGAGGCAATTTAAACAGTACTGTGTTTTATATCCATTTTTTTTAAAGGAGTATATACATGTAATTAAATCCAATGGTGTTTAAAAAGGGAAAATAAAATATTGATTAAGAATTGGTAATTCACCCGACACACGTCTATTTCACCAATATGATGGAATAAATACTCAAACATCTAAAGCTCATATTACGCTTGCACTCACTTTGTTATGTCAACCACAAGTTCATCTTGCTCAAGCTTGACGGTTTGGTTTTTGTGTTTAATGCAGAAATTGAAGAAAGACGGCAATACATTGTAAATAAATAGATTGGGAGAAGACTTTATAAGTTTGATTAACTTGTGTCTCATCCCTTTTGCACATTTACGCAAATAAAATATGTTTAAACTAAATAAATAGATAAAAATTGTAAATGACATGTAATAAAATTCACAAGAAATAGTATTATCAACGTAGGCATAGATATATATCCAAGATACGGCATTGTAGAAAAGTTTAAAATGCTTTTCTAAATGTTACAGTGAAAACATTTGCTGTATGAGGTTAAGTTATACTGGCTTGAAATTCTTTGCTTACATTATCAAAAATTTAACGACGGTGAAATTCCAATTGACAACCATTATGTATCATACATTATTTACAATGTAAAGATAAGAATTATACTAAAATAAAATATGAATCATCAACAAAATTAATACAATAAGATTACTTTAACACGGTTATCATATATGCATGATTTTTAAAGTTTTTTTTCTTTTTTCTTAAAGCCTTCTTAATTTACTCTCAACGTCCACACAATTCAGTAGAATTATATGTTTGTCGACATGTTCACCAAACATTTCTTTTTTTTAGAGTCAACGACAATCAACAGACCAACGAATGCGAGCTTGTATCAGGAGGACAAGTAATCGAAAAGTCAAACAAAACGGACTGGTCATTCTATATAAAATGTTTAAATGGAACAAAGGTCTGCTTAGGTTGTTTTGTTGACTAGCTCATTTCACGATTAAGAATCATAGATATAAATGTGCAATGAGTTTCATTGACAGATTGAGGTTTGTCAACTGATTTATGATAGAAATGAAACTACTGGGCTACATTAATTGTTGTATGTAACGAACGTTTATGATTTACACATTTTACAGTCTGCTTTGTTTTAAATTAAGATCAGTATTGGCTCATAATTTCAACGAAAACAAAACATGTTTGATCACAGTTACTATACTTTAAAATAATATTGGCCCTTTTAAATCTATTATCATTGCTATCAAATCACAGTCACTGTGTTGATATCACAAAATAAACGATGTTTACCATATAAGATTTCAAACAATATAAAGAACATGAAGAATGTTCAAACAATATCGTAAACACTGCTATATACATGTATGTAAACAGTATATAAAAGATGTTACACTGTGAACAATATTTACATGATATCGTGTTACAATTGTCAATATAGCGATGCAAACATAATATCGTTACTGCTACGCAATTATGGCCATATTAAATAAAGGCAGCAGTAGTATACTGATGTTCGAAATTCATAAATCGATTGAAAATAAAAGCCGGGTTACAAACTAAAACTGTGAGAAACGCATCAAATATAAAAGGAGAACTACGACACAACAGAAACACATCATTAAAATGTAACACACAGAAACGAACTTGATTATAACAATTGCAATTTTCCTGACTTGGTAACAAAGTCAACGATGTAAACAGTATATAGGATTTCTTACAATGTTAACGACATTTACACGATATCGTTTACTGTTTATATGGCGATGAAAACTATGTAGAAAATATATAAGAGTTCTTACAATGTTAGCAATGTTGACACGACTTCTTCTTATCACTGTTAATATAACGATGGCGACAATATTGTTCCTTAATTGTATACTAGACACGGAAGAGAAAATCTAGAGGCATTGACAAAAAATTAAAGTTGTATTAAAAATTGCTTTGAACTCAGAAAACTATCAATACACTAAATGTTTTTGATATATAACATATTAGAAATATTTGCTTGTAAATAGTATATGTATAATCTGTTAAATTAGAGCTTTTCTATATAATTCTTCATGATTCTAGTCTGGCTGTGGCTTGAGATCTAAAAATTCAAATATTTATATTCATATTTTAATTATCATAGTCATATAATGTGTGTCAATTATAAAAAATCACTATAATAGATTACTTTTCTCTTCGTGACTCTTTTATTGGAATAGAATACAAATAAGAAGATGGCTATGATTTTTTAAGATACACACACAATAAACCCACACCAAAATGACAAATGTAAAACAATTTTAACGATGAAACTAATACCGCAGTTCCACTAGGCCACGATCGCACTACGATCTGTGAAAAAAATGAAAATTTTGACGATCGTAGTGCGATCGTGCAGATCGCAATAAGGTCGTAGTACGGTCGTGGTGATGTCTTGATGATCGTGATGAGCGTGGCCAACTTTGAACATGTTCAAAACAATCGTGATGCGGTCGTGGCGAAATCAGGTCGTAATAGAAGCGTAGTGAGAGCGCAGTAAGATCGTGGTAAGATCGCATAGGTCGCTGTACCATCGTAGCGAGAGCGTGAATCTATTCGGAGAGACTGCACTACGATCTCACAGCGACGTTATTACGACCTCACTACGACCATCACGTTTTCATCTACGCTTCCACTACGACTATACCACGTTACACCACGCTGTTTAAGACCATAGTACGATTCTAGCACAACCTTGCCGCCCTCATCGCGCTCTTCCTACGACCTGACTACGTTCATACTACGACATTCTTATTGCTATTTTCACATGAAATATATTTAATCTCTACAGGTTTTGTTTGTCTGTATGTAATAAGGACTTCTTGTCCATTTTCTCTAACTGCTCAACCATGCCAAATTATGTATGTATGTGCCTATTCCAAGTCAGGAGCCTTTAAATCAGTGATTGTTGTTTGTTAATGTGAAAAAAAAACCGTTAGTTTTGGCGTTTGAATTGTTTTAAATCGTCATTTCGAGGCCTATGCGGACTGGGCTTTGCTCATTGTTGAAGGCCGTACGGTGAATTAAAGTTGTTAATTTCTGTGTCATGCTGGTCTCTTGTGAAGAGATGTCTCATTGGCAATCATACCACATCTTCTTTGTTTTTGTTATATTCACACATCTGTGTCATCTCTTCTATCTTTCACTAAAATATCGTCATTTGAGATTAATGGACCAGAAATAGGTTGTAATTCAGGATGTATTGGTCAATCTGAAATCTTTGCTTGATCAGAGTTCGTTACTATCAGAGCTCTCTCTGCCTCTAAATCAACCCCTACCACCACGCCCACGTGTTCTAGTAGGTTGTGGTGGCATGACTGTATTGTTTACGAGAAATCTACGTATTAATCAGAAATAGAAGGAATGGAACTGTATTGTTATGGAACACGATTTTGATATCATTGCTGAGAACGTGTTAAGATCGGTATGAACGTAGTATAATCGTGGTAAGAACGTGCTATAATCGCAATAGAAGCGTGGTACGATCGTGTTGCAATCGAATAACTCGTGGTATGGTCGTAGTGAGAACGTTATGAGCGTAGAAAGATCTTGATAAGTGTAGTGAAGTAGCAGAATATGCGCGGTGAGAACGTCGTATAATCGTAGCGGGATCGTTGTAGAAGCGTAATGAGGACGTAGTATCATCGTGAAAGCAACGAAAATTTACATTTTCATGCCGTTCATACAGCGACCTCACCACGATCTGAATTTATTTTAGATCGCGGTTAGCGTGGTGCGATCGTGGTCTAGTGGGACTGGGGCTTTAAAGACCATATTAATGTACAAAATTATGAACAAAATAATATGTTCTACAGCAACAAAAAACACCCACTGAATTACCAGCCGCTGACTTTGGACATTCACATACATAATGTGTTAAACCCTCCCCAAACATGGGACAGTGATACAATGTATAACAGTACAACATTTTAACAAAAAATAAACATTATTTGAAAAAGAAAGTAGCTCATCAGATCTATACAAACCACAAAGACAAGTAACAAAATACAGGGTAGATGTGTCATGGTAATTTTATACCCCAACAACAGAAAGACACTAACTTCTGGTCTAAAAGTACTTCCAAATATTGTCGGCTAGCCCGAAGTCAATAACAACTGATAAAAAAAACATCATGCATTTTAGACTAAAACATCAATCAATATACATCCAACTTCCAATAGATTTAGTGTGTAGACGTCATTATTAGAGAGCAACATGACCATATGCAATGTCAAGATCTAGGTATAGACAGATGTTATATTAAAAAAGTCAACAGTAGTATACTGCTGTTCAAAAGTCAAAAAACGATTAAGAGAAACTAAATCTGGGTAGAAAAATGAATGTGCATATGTTATGAAAATAATATTTATTTTGATTTTAATCTACTGATACCAAAATCAAAACCAGTGGAAAATATATTGAAAAATCTAATTACAGTGTTGAATGGATTACCTTATAAAATATGTTTATTTAAAGGGTCAATATTCTTACACGTATATTTTTTTTTTCTGAACTGGGTTAACGATATCTCCGTAAAAATAGGATAATTATGCTTTTCAATTAGAAGTATTTTTTTAAGGTACAACCAGACTCCAAAACCAATTCTTCATGTCTTGTAAAGAACTTTGTGGAATCGAAATACTTTACCTAAGCATTTACCCGTATTACATAGATTAAGCGTATTGGAATCCAAAACATCACTACAGACACGGCCATAGCGAAGTAATATATAAACAACGTAAGATGGTGACAAAGAAACATCGCCGTATAAAAACAAGAAAATTAGCAATAGGAAAGCATACGTTATGTTGTCTTAAATTATTACATTTTTTATATAATTACGTCTACACAAGTAAATAGCCATTGAGATATTAGTAACTGATACGAAATGATACCATTTTTTTTAAATGCCTTTAGTTTCGCATTTGTAATACTAATATTTTTAAGTTGTTTACAAAAATAAAGAATATCGCGATAATATATCTTGATTTACAGTATGTGAACATGATGAAGGATGATACATATAAGAAATGCTTTTTCATAGTTTGAATGTTAAACCTTCAAACTTATAATACAATAACATATTGGGATAAATAAATTGAAATAAACATATTGAAAAGCATGACAGAAAATGACTAGATCGCGTATACAGAAAAGAAGAAGAAACATATTTGTCTACCAATCCGGAAGCACATGAAATCAACCCAAGTTTAAGGTGGAGTTCGTGTTGCTCAGTATTTGGTTTTCTATGTTGTGTTTGTGTATTTCTGTACTTTTTAAGCCTTGGTGTTGTCTGTTTATGATCGAGAGTGATGTGATTGAATGTCCGTTTGATATTTTTCGCCTCTGATTTAAATAACAAATGCAAAATATGTATCAGGCAATAATAAGATAAAACAAATACACAGCCAATTCTTTACACGTTGTGAATCTATTTTATAGTATATTTATAATCTATAGAATAAAATAGGGGACCATTTGATAAAGATAAGAAAAACAGTTTATTGCATGGTTAAACTATACTGAGTTTAAATTACTGGTTAGCTAAGGTGATCTTTTATCAGGTATAGTTGGCTTCTATTGATCATGTTGAAAGTTCTAAATTGTCATATCGTTTATATTGTTTTGGCACAACTTTATTGGAATTTTGGATCCTCAATTCTCTACTTTGTACTGGTTTTGCGTTATAACTTTTTTGATCTGAGCGTCACTGATGAGTTTTTTTAGACGAAACGCGCGACTGGCGTATTAAATTATAATCCTGGTACCTTTGACTATTAACGACACTAGGTCGATTGCACTGCTGGTGGACGATTCGTCACCGAGGGTTTCACCAGCCCATTAGTCAGCACTTCGATGTTGACATGGATATCTATTATCTGGTAATTTTTATAGATTTCTTGTTTACCAAACTTTGAATTTTTCGAAAAACTAAGGATTGTCTTATCCCTGGAGGCATAGATTATCTTTGACGTATTTGGCACAACTTTTTGGAATTTTGGGTCCTCAATGCTCTTCAACTCTGTACTTGTTTGGCTTTATAACTATTTTAATCTCAGCGTCACTGAAGAGTTCTATGTAGACGAAACGCGCGTCTGGCGTATTAAATTATAATCATGGTACCTTTAATAAATATTTACTTGATCAATGATATCTGTGTTGGCATCAAAGTTTTAGCTTCCACCGTCACACATACACGTGTTGTCCAACCTCGGAATCCTCTTAAACTGTTGTGGCTTTGTTAACAGCTAATACCTCCTTGGTTGCCTGAATTACTTGTAGCTTTGACTGCTTACTAGCACGTGCGTGTGGATTTTGTCTCTTTAGCGGGTTGATATTAACAAATAATCAATTTTTCTGAATGGTAAAAAATGAATTCAGATCAAGGTCACCTTATTCTGGATAATCATATATTGTTTTCAGATTTTGTTATTTTGATGCGCAGTCATTATTTTTATTTTGGTTACCACAAATTGTGTACGTTAAATAAAAAAAACTGCTATGTAATTGTTTTGCATTTCAAGGTCAACAGACACATGATAAAGCAAATGTATATGCAATCAATGATTTGATAAATACTTGTCGACACTATAAACAGATTTTAAAATAATACAAATCGTCTTTAACCTAGTTTAAATTCACAATGTTTGAATGGTTAAAAGCTTCTTCCACAGGCCAAAGACCGACATATTGTTTCAATATTTGCCTTGTTATAGTAGATAACAATCCTAAATGTTAATGTATAAGAAATGAAAGGATGATATTGAAGATACCTTCTGTATATATAACAAAAGCACTACAAACTGAAGACTACTTAAAAAAAACATTTCGTATTTTCTTTTCAATGTATCAAAACTGTTACATTTAATTGAAATTTTAGTACGTCATCGTGAACATATATAAATACAACCATCTGAGGAAATGAGATTTATGAGGCATAAATTTACTTCACAAAATGACTTACCATTGCGTACTTGTATTATTTATGATGCATGTGCATGGCGGTAAGTTAGTTGTACTAATATTTTATTACAAAAAAAAACATTTCCTACTAGTATTATTGTAGTCACTATTGGTATTGGTATTTTTTTTATAAATTTGTTTTAATGTACATTGATGAAAATATTTAAGAAATAATTCTATCATGCCATGCTCTATGCTCATTTTAACATGGGTAGGCATTATATTTGATAATATCTTAACACCGAGCGTTAGCGAGATATTAAATGTTTACAAATATAATGCCTACCCATGTTAAAATGAGCATAGAGCATGGCATGAAATTTTGTACTTCGAAGCGGACCTATTGTAGACGCTCGAAATGTCGTAATTTTGATTTGATGAACCAAAAACGTTATAGAAGATCAGCAGTTTATCTATAAAAAAAAAAAAGAACAGAAACATTTAAACTTACTTTTAGAATGTTTTTTTATTTAATTTCATAGCAAGCAACACCAACAAAAATGTCCATTTTGATCTATGGCGTTGTTCAAAATTCATCTGACGTTGCAATTTCAATTGTGACGTCAATCACATGCAGCCACTGTTCTATTCGAATTAAAACATGGCTTTTTACCCAAAGCGTAATAAGGACGTCATATTAGAATTATTTCTAATACAGATAAAGTGATAATAATACATTCATTCTAAATCTATAACATGAAATGAGCAAGAACTAGAAAAATCCTCATCATCTTACCCCTTTCCCTTTTGAAAACACAGACGAATATATTCATAGAGCTGTCCCACAAGACAAAACCCTGAGTAGATACTGCTTCATTTCGTAGTTCAATGTTCTTTAGACATTCTTTATTAATATAGCTATTTCTTTAATACTTTTAATATGTATTTATAAATATTTACGACAATTTATCAATATAATACATGCACATTCATTTTAAGTATTGCGTTTTAGATTACTTTTTGTGAACCTTTAGTTAAACATTTTTTTTAAACAGGAGTTAATGATTCATAAATTGATTTGTTTTATGTCCAAAATTTAATTCGTAATTTTAGGTTGCTATCAATATTAAATAACTATGTGTATCATAATCGGTAGAACCCCTGTAATTAGGTATAATATGCGAGTGCAAAATCGGTTTAGAAAGAAGGTTTCTGCGTCATTGTTTTTCAAAATAAAACAAAAAAATTGGACGGCTCGTGTCTTATTTCCTTTGCAGTACACGTTATTATCTAGTTCAATTTAACATCTGGTTATTTTTAAAACGGCTTTACAGTTGACGATGTCTCTTTTGAATTGTAGATGAAATTCGAATTGAAACCATGAATAGTGGGAACATAGATTCTTTAAGGAAACAAAATGTTTTTGATGACTACACAAGTCTGTCGGACTACCATGTTTTCACCTCAGGAAAACAGTTCTTCAGGTTTGAAATTGAAGCTTGTCATGACGTCTTTATTCTCTTATCTTCTGCCATTGATCTGAAGTCACATGACTTTTATGAAATTTGTATCGGTGGATCAGATAACAAAAAGACATCTTTGCGTCGAAAGTATAATGATGTTAACCAACTTGTTATGTCAACACCTAATATTTTGGGCTGTACAGAGAAAAGCACATTTGAGATTCGATGGACACTTGACGGAACAATACATCTTGTCAAAGAATCTGACGTTGGAACAGAAACAGTAATAGACTGGACAGATTCTATCCCGTTACTCATTCAGGGAGTAGGAATTATGACTGGATGGGGATCTGATGGAATCTGGATTATTGAATCCTCAAGTAAGTGAACAAATCTAAAGCTTTTTCATTAGTTTAAAGTTGTATGAACATGTGCAATATGCAGTGTCAAAATGTAAAACATATTCATAACAAGATGAAATTACTAAGTACGTACGTTGGGTAAGATAGTCGAAAAAATAGGCCGCAACGTTGAATCAGAATAGAAATGTTAAATCATCTACAATTCATGTTAATATGGCTATGAAAAGTAGCATTTGTACTGCTTGATGCTTGAAGCATATCTTTATATCGATCATTCATAAATCAGTAGGATTTTCAAAAACTTAGACTTCTATAGCTCTATCATTAAGAGCTCGGGTATTTACCATTAAACTTTTATAAGGTAAACTTATTTTCAAAATTAACACTACCGTTGTTACCAAAGGAGTTGTCAATTATAAGTATGAGAAAAGCATTCGGACTGTATTTACATTCCTAAAATCAATGATTTCAGTGTTCTAATTTTGTCGAGTTTAGATTCTAATATATACGACTATTATCTATAGGTTTGTTCAACTTATCCATCATTTTGAATTTGTAGTCAATAACCTTTTATAAATCAGCTTCAATAAGTTTTGTACAATACAGAATAAGTCGTTACACAGAAGTAACAAATTAAACATCTTCCTCATGAGAAATGAATAAATAAATCAAAACATTAGAAAATGAATAGTTTCGTAATAGATTCTGGTACTGAGATGACTGTGTAAGTCAAATTCGAGATATAAGTCTAAAAATGAGGCGGAGGAAGCCGTGTCTGTTGTTTCTTTAATCTCTAGTTCTGGGGGATATATTAATGGAACCCAATCAGAAAAGTTCGGATTGTTTATGGAAAGAACATCATCAATATATCTGAAAGTGAAATTAAATAATCTGGCTTCTTTGATTCTCTTGTTTTTTACAAGTGTCTGGAGGAACTCCGATTCATATGAAAATAAGAAGAGGTCGGCAAGAAGAGGCGCACTGTTTGTTCCCATAGGAATGCCGACAATTTGTTGGAAAAGTCTACCTCCAAACTCAACAAATATGTTGTCGATAAGAAACTCCAGCATACTGACCACTTGTTGTAGCATATTTTACCTTTTTGTTTGTCACTATTTACGAAATATGCCTTATGAAATCCCAAAGTAATAAATTTATAGCGTATGCTACCATTTTTATGTTGAAAGGCATTGTGGATTATTTCTTTTAGGCGATTTTTCAATTTCACATGGGGAATGGTGGTATACAGGGTTGAAAAATCTAAAGTTTTGATGGAACTAATTTCAGAAAAAGACCGAGATTTAAAATTGTCTAGAAGTTCTTTAGAATTTTTAAGAATCCACATATGGTTAATACCACTACGCGAGTAAACAGTTTCACAGTATTTCTGAAGACCCTCTTTCACTGCGGACAGAATTTTAGTCAATCTAATGGACAATTCTTTAGTAGAACATGAAGATGAGCCAGCAATATACCGTTGTTTGTACGGAATTTTATGAAGCTTTGGTATCCAATACAAACAAGGTAATTCCTCCGATTTGGTGTTCAATGCAATGTTTATTGTAGCCATGAAGGACTTATGATTTGCTAAAATCTTATCCTTGTCAAATGATATGTCTTTGTATGTTGGATTACCTGAGTGCTCCTTTATACCCAATTCTTTTACAAGACATTCGTAGTAATACGATTTACATACAAAGACAATATTATTTGAAGCTTTGTCCGCAGGAACAACAACATACTTATCATGAAGAGTTGATAGACATTTCATGGCTTCTTTGTCTCTGAAAACGGACTTTGGTCGATCGTTCACACAGTTTTCAACTTGTGAACGCGACGCTTAATCAGAGACGTGATAGTTTTAACCCATTCTGACAAAGTGTCCAGTTCAACTTCTTCTCGCTTAGCCCATGCTCTGGCGTAGTCCTCAATGGAATCCATAATTATTTTGAAGTTATGGTTCCAATTGATGTGTTGGGGTTCTCTAAACTTAGGACCATGAGAAATCACCTTTCGGAGATTTTCATGTTGAATTATGTTTAGATCCCCAGTTATAACATGACCAGAGGGGCTGTAATTATAAGGCGAGTGGGAACAGTCACATGTCGGAGGTTGTTTTAGGTATTGTTCTAAGTCAAGGTCCTGCAATGCTTGTTTATAGTTAAATATTTTAGGTGCAATGGTTTTGGTGTAACTGTAGGAATTTAACATGTCCATATGAAGTAAGGAGATAATATGTGATTGTCATTGAGATAATTGTCTACCAAAGACAAACATATGTACGTGCTTGCGACTAAAAATCACCATACCTATAACAATTAGCAATCCCAAATTACATATCAAGCCATTTAAAGCCCCGTAATGACCAAATAAGAAACAATTTAGACGAAAAACAAGCGACATGATTTATGTACCAAATAAAAAAAGAAAAATAATATACTCAATGAACTCTAATTCAATACATTGTGTTGCTTACATTTAGGTTTCAAATTGATGTTGCCACAACTTCATGATACACTTAAAAAAAAGCGGACATTTCCTACTATAATGTATTCTCTATTGAACAAACGTTTTTGGTTTTTTTACAAACAAGTTTACCGTCATCAATTGATGTGTTGTCACCAATTGAATAACACAAGTTTTGTCAGCTTCTTTCTCGTCAAATTTCATTAAGAAAATTATAAAAAAATTACCGATCTTAAAAAGGACATTCAAAAAGGGGGAAGTAAATAAAACTGACAAAATCAACCTTTATCAATTAACGGAATGAGTGAAAGTATGATTCAATTACTTCTTCTTCATCGCGGTTCTTTCTTTTCTATTTATATTTTTTGTATAAACAAAGTATTAAATGTTTAATTGTAAACATAAAACACATTAAAGCTTTTCAATTATTGTATATTTTCTTATTTTTTAGCTTTTACTTATACTGTCGGACAATATTGCGGTGTTCCTTCAACCTATGGTAGTACGAATATACTTTCAACTTCAATACAACGGAGCAGAATAATATGTTTGTTTAAATGTTCATCGAATAGTGCTTGTCTTGGAGTCAACTTCAATGTGGAATCCAATACATGTGAGCATTTGTCTGGAGGACAAGTCATCGATAAGAACATCCGTTCTGACTGGTCATTCTATACAAAATGTTAATCGAATCAATTATATGCTTAATCTTGTATTGCTTATTACCGCCAAAAATAACAGATAATTCACAAATAAAAAAGATTCACAGCATAATAGTTTTTTGCTTCTTATTTCCTGAAAAAAACAATTGACTATTTTCTTGCAGAACCCGATAAACGGTTACTCACGGTACAACTTGCTTATAAAAAACGAAACAGCTCTAAATACGTAAACAGAATACATTTATCGCAAAAACGTCGAGTAGTTATTCCCGCCGTATACAACTGTACTGTCAAGTATTATATACAGGTTTCAAAAATTCATAAGATGGCAAAACATTTTTATTTAACATTTACGAAACGAAATTTAGACAAGAAACTTTTCATAATGAAAAAAAAAAGTATATAAAAAAGGATTCTAGCAGATTACTTTGTCAGATGTACGGTAAAAAAGAAAGATCTGATAGAAGTATAAATGTGCATCTCCGTCCGACATTAGTTCTAAATTGCTTCATGTACCGAAAGAGTATAGACAACATTATTTGAAAGGCTCTGACATGACAAAATGTGACAAAATGTGAACCAACTATAATCAGGTGGTACCATTGATTGACAACCGTATGACTCTCAACAATGACAAAATTGATACAGTATCGTCGGCTTTTAAAGGACCCGACATATTTTATTTGTAGTTCTTTTTACTTTCAAAAGATAATTATCTTTCAAATTTCAATTACACGGAGTACTTTTTGTTTGATAGTTCGAGCTGTTACTGCTCAATCGACCGAAAATGAAGTTGTAGTTTAACATTTTATAGAGAGTACAGCAGCCGGTGTTAGAGAATAATATTGAACGATGTCTTTATCAATAGATAAGTTACATTAACTTTTATATGGCGTATATGTATGATTCCAACATGACATCCTTCAAACGCTTTGAGTACACACCCGTGGTAAAATATGAATACATTGTTCGGGCTGTTCAGGTCGTGCTCCCACTTCATATGCTTTTTTATGAATGAGCTACACGACGTGAGAATATAAGCATTTTACGGGAAAATACACGCTTGTGAAACCGAAAATCATCACAAGAAGGAAACGTAAACAAACAATGCTTTAATGTGTTATATGAGCCATTTTTTGTATACATATAAGACATATAAGTGCAATTATCATTTAGATTCATCCAAATCTATCTAAATATGTTATTGTAAATAGTTTAAGCGTGTCATTTATTCAGTTTGCTCCGTTCTTTTACGTCAATTTAAAAGTGCGTTTATTTATGGGAACGGCAAATAATGCCTTCACCTACAGCGCTGCAATCCTAAACAATTGCCGTTTTTGTGCTATTAGAATCGAAATAATTCATGGGGGCTTGACTATATCGTGATTTTACCACGGGTTGTCCCTTTATACCGATATTTTACCCCTAGCTATCGTTCAGGGTAAAATATTTGTCATAAAGGGCCAACCCCTGGTAACGTCACAATATATTCAAGCCCCCTTGAATTATTTCTTAATTATTTGCTAATTTGTTGGTCTAGGAGTAGAGCTATATTGCAAACACGTTGTTAGTTCTTCTGTCCAATCGTCTAACAATATATTGGTTACTTTTCTCAGAAACAACCTTATTGAATGACTTCATATTTGCTCATCAGCTGGAAGGCGACGAGTTTTAACGTGTGTACAATTTCTGATCTGTTCTTCTGCAATTAGTGTACATTTGTCGATACTTCAATTTATATCTCTCAATATGTTGAAGTACAATAGGGATATACTTATGCAAATAAGAAGACGTGGTATATTCCCCAAAGAAACTTATGACCTGATTTAGGTACAAATCAATGAACAAAATAAAAATATGGTGTACAGTAAAAAACGACAATCATTGAATTGCAAGCTCTTTTAACAGCATGTGAAAGGGCATTTTCTTTTTTTTTTTGTTTCTTTATTAAATGATTTAAATCCAATATGATATCAACAAAAAAATACAACTAAATAAACAAACTAAACTGTGACAATTCTGCATTTATTGTTACCAATGTGCTTAAAATCAAACCAAAAATGAAACAAATATATGTTTTTAAAATTTTATAACAAACAGTTTTTCCAAATACATATAATATTTTAAAATATCAATTAAATTGGGCCATTTTTTAGTATACCAACTCCAAGTTCAGAACAGATGAGATGCTCTCTTTATATATTATTTTATTTACGAATAGGGGTGTTATACGATCTTGTCTACCCACGAGCGTCTCGCACATGCAGTCGGTTTTGTTATTTTGTTGATAGTCTGTTAAATTTGGTCGTACAATGACAAACAATTTGGAGTCTGTGAAATGGTATTGATAATGACGAAGACAGTACACTCGTTTTCTTGTGTAAATGGACTTCTTTCCCCTGGACACATTGAAATTTTCATATCTTTTCATTTATGCTATACATGAAAAATAAAAAAGTAAAGACACAAAATATTTTGATTCTGATTTTTTTTAATTCAAGATAGTATTATTGACTTCATTGTCAATGAATGAAAATAACTGTTTTCCTCATGGAAAATATTTTACAAATTTGTTGAGGATAATTGTTTCGTCTGTTACTCTTCGAGTTCTAATTTTACGTTTTTCAGTGAAGACCTACTATACACCATATAAGTTATGATTTTTGTATACAACACCAGACCCAATTCAGCCATCCTACGCGCCCTAGATTTTATTCAAAAAAATCATTTATCACGAGTTCTTACGTTTTTAGTTTCTGTGTCAAATTTCTGTTGCTCCAGTAGGGACTCAACACTGAAAGAATGTACAAGGAGATCTTTCTTACCAATGACCGATTTTTTTAATATACAGATCAATGCTGAAACATCTTCTATTGCGTTGTGAGTATCAAACTGTCTTCAACAAAAAGTTTCATACACAGTATTCTGCTTAGAGTTTTAAAAACCGGATATTGTTTTTTAAACAAAGTCATCCTATCAACAAAATCCTCAACAACTGATTTGAATTCGGCAAAACATGTAGCATTCTTTGTTTTCAAAATTAAACGTTTATATTCAAATAACTTGACATTATGGCTAATTAGTAGTACCCCGAGTACTCGATCGAAAGGCCGAGTACATGAGTACAGTTTTGGTACTCGAGTACTCTTTTGCCTGTTACACATCTTGAGATAATTTATCATCACATTTCCACTCACTTTAGTTCCGTTGAAATATCCCCTTCGTAATGAATACTCAATAAAATCAATTAAACACATAAATATGTTTATCCTGCGGCTACTATTTATTATAGCAGTACCAGCAACGTCCTTTCTTTCCGAGGGAATGTTTTTATGTGCACTACTTGTAAAAACAAATATAATGTCAAACAGTCTTTCGTTTGAAAATGTTGACAAGATTATATTTCTAAACAAGAACAAAATCATAATGACCTGTGGTAAACCCTACGCAACTGATAAGAGACATATGTTACGGTGTTTGTACACGGATCAACACTTTCATGGATTATTAACTCATTACAAGACGTAAAACCTACCCTTGGCTTTAATTAAGACTTCTATGTAAACGTGGTTGGTTGTAGATGTACATTTATATTAATTTTGTATTACTCTGTATTTGGAATTTAACTATAATTGTTTAATTTACAATTGAAAGATAGGCCAAAGTACGAGACCGACATTCAAACCAAAAAGTCAAAAATAAACTGACAACGTCATGTCTAAAATAAAATAAATTCCGACAAACGATGGTGCAAAAAAAAAGTCTACTTTGTCGGACTTAATATGTAAATATTTTTGATTTGATTTGAATTTGGTTCATGAGCACGTACCCGAACAATATTTCCTATTTTGATAGGTTAATTGTTGAAACGGCGGTCGGTATAATTTATTGTTGACACAAAAAAACAGAGGAGCAAGCTATGTTTGTAGTACGTTTGTCTTATGTTTATGAAAGGTAATATCAAAAACGCTTCATACAACCTAAAATCTAAACTTTTCAATAGACGTTTAAGATAAATCCGAGTACTCGAGTATCTTGACCGAGTGTACGAGTATTACATTTCAGATATTTTGACATCCCTACAAATTAGTAATTAGTCTTACTTTGTATTGACGTAACCATATTACAAAATGCTGCTTCTCTGTTGATTCTTTGTATTAGTTTACCATGGTGAAAAAGAACAACTCCTTCATTTGTAAATCTAGTGACAGAGCTACTTATCTTGGAATTGGACTTGGTTGATTGTATGCAACAACAAAATTCAGTATCCGCTTTTTTAGCAGGTATTTTTTTTCAAATTCGCGCAACCGGATTTTATAACGCCAGTTAATATATGACTTCATTTAAAGCGACGTCGCGAAATGTTAACGTTCTTATTAGAAACATCGAGAAATTACAAATGTTCTGGTTACCAACTTTGCGATAAAACACGAACAGTTTTGAAAACGTGAAGACACAAGTGATTTAAAAGATTGTCATATACACATATACTAAATAATTGATTTTTTCTAATCATTTTTGAAGCGTGAAAAAAATGCTATGGTTTTTTCCTAACTGTTAATGTTTTTTATCATGACCATTGATTGGCAAGTGCATATATATATTTGAAATTATTGATATGCTGAACCTTTGTGGAACTAATGAAATATATACTATAGCTGTGTTATGCGCGCAGTCAAATTTAATTCACTGTATATTCATTTGTGAAATTGCGTATAACTAAATCCTGTTATAAAAAAACAAGAATTGTATCGTGGAATCGTTTTATTTCTGTACCCTTTCCATCAATATTTTCATGACTAGTATTTAATGAAAGTGCATTAGAGCAGTCCGACATGGCAACCTGTTACACGAACAGATGTTAATGTAAAAAACAATTGCTTTTATTTTGAAATAAGACATATGAACATAGGTTTGCTTTTGCTGTTTGTTTTGTAACTTAATCGACATGTTCAAACCTGAACTGTTTAAACTAAATTTTAACAATAGTATTGTGTAAATCAAACGCAGTACACATATGTCTTACCTTGACTTGGAGAGAAAAAAAAACAGCAATTGGATTATTTTTTTACAATTCAATGGTTTAAAAGAGGGACGAAAGATACCAAAGGGACAATCAAAATCATAAATAGACAATAAACTGACAATGCCATGGCTAAAAATGAAAAAGACAAACAGACAAACAATAGTGCACATGACACAACATAGAAAAGTAAAGAATAAAACAACACTGAAATGTTCTATATAAAATCGTATGTGTATGTAATACGCGCGGTAATCATGGTAATAGATTATAACCTTTTGAGAGAGAGCGAGAGAGAGAGAGAGAGAGAGAGAGAGAGAGAGAGAGAGAGTATAATCTGTCAATGACATTTTTATATATGCACTTATAATCTATTACGAAACAAAAAAAGGAATCAGGGCCTTTATCACCCTTTTATAAATTCACTAACCAATTTATTCATATATCTTCAAAATCCATACAATTTAGTTCTGTCATACTTTTTATTACAGTTATCTTTTAAAAGTAACTAACAGTGATCGTTAGCGTTTTTACCTTAATTATAAATCAATTTCATTTCTGTCTATCTCTAATCCTCAACAGATTCGATACAAAACAATAAAATTGATTAAAGTTGCAATTTCAGGCAATCAGACTTATTTTGCGAAGTAACTGATTAATTACTGATTGTTTGTACAAAATGATATTTTAAAAATTTTATAATAGATATAACATGTATAAGAAGAAGTGGTATAAGTACCAATAAGACAACTTTCCATCCATGTCACAATTTATAAAAATGAACATTTTTTTTTCAAAATACGGTCTTCAAAATAGAGCTTTCACATACTGATCAGCAAGCTATAAAGGTTGCATTTCTGTAAGTATTGACATTGCATGTTCCCATGTGAACTCTCTTTAGAGCTAAATAAAGGCAAAAGTAGTATACCGCTGTTCAAAATTCTTAAATCGATAGAGAAAAAACAAATCTGGGTTACAAACTAAAACTGAGGGAAATGTATGAAATATAAAACTACGACACAACAGAGACACGACACCGAAATGTTATACACACAGAAACGATCTATAATGTAACAATGGCCATTTTCCTGACTTGGTACAGGGCATTTTATGAAAACATGGTGGGTTGAACCTGGTTTTGTGGCATGCCAAACCTCCCGCTTTAATGGCTTTATATGAACAAAATAATAATAAAAACAGCAGCGAACAAGCTCACTTAACAGTTTTCCTTTTCTATCTTTAAATTTATATTCGGAGTCAATAGCAACTTTTGTTTTAATTGATTCTTCTTTAGTTAGCTCTTGTGACCACTGTTTTGGTATTGGTTTCATTAATTTAGAATATTCCGAAAACCAGTTAGCATGGTAGGATAGTTTATCTAAGATCATGTTTCGATTAAAATTTGCCCTATTATCAATTATGTCAGTTACAAATAGAATTCTATTAGTTATCTTGATGTAATCAGGGGCGTACATAATTTTACACCGTTGTTGAAAATTTATACACCCTTAGGCGGGGTAGTCAACCAATCAGATTGTAGTATTTTTGCTGCATAAGAAATAATATTGTTTATTCAGTTTTTGAAAAGAGACATTTACCGTTTATTTTAATATTTGTATTGTCCCATATAAGCTGCTGTCTAATTTGTTTATATGTTAGTTGATTTAATTCTTTTTCAGATTTTAAATGTGTCCATGATATAATTATTCTTAAGAAAAATCGTGGAAGTGTTTCTTTCAGTTTATTGAACAAATTAATATTGTTGAAGTTTATTTTAAATATGAGGAGTTCTTGTCCAAATTTATCAAATAAAATTATAGTAAGACTTTCCAATTGTTCATTTAATTGTAAAATGTAATAAAAGAACTCAAATTAAATTTTTATAGATCTACAACTACAAAAGATATCATGTATCAAATAAATCACATGACAAACATGACAAACATTGCCCACAATCTACTCAAATAGACAGATTTGTATATTTCTACAACTTATAACCAACACTTATTTTGTGTGGCATATAAATAACCACACAAAATCATGAGAATTATACAAAGTAAAACAAAACAAAAAAATAATGTCCAATCATATTACATTAATCAAACGGTTGATTTTTAAGTTATTGTTTCAACTTTGAAAATCAATATCGTTTTAACAATGTTTAAGTAATGCATGTTTTCATCGACCATTACTGCAGTAAAGTAGTATTGGGTTGTCGTTACGTTCTACATAGCAGCCAATGATGTTAGTCGGACGTCACTATTAGTTACACAGTGTGCAATTATCCAAATACGAGAATTTATCGGGTCAATAAAATTCAAATTGGGTGAGGCGAAGCCAAACCCGATATGAATTTAATTGACCCGATAAATTCCGTATTAGGACAATTGAACACTGTAACGAATATATCTTGATTTTGTTATATTACATAATGTTAAATTCAAATTCAATTTTAGGACAATATCAACCAAATATATTATAGATATTTAATCTGAAATTGTGAAAAAATTCAAATATTAGGGCTATAAAGCAACTAAAATGTTATGATTTTTATTAGGTCAATGGTTAAAGGGAGATAATTCCAATTGACGTAATAAACAAGGGAGATAATTCCTATTGACGTAAAAAAAAATTGTACTGAAATGTTTTAGGATAATATCAGCCATTCAAATTGCGAGAAATTACTCTTAATCAGGATAATAACAATTCTTACTATCTAGAGGGATTTTTGACAACCTACATATGAACTTTATATCTAAGCCCGAAGATTTTTGAAATATACGTTGTAAAAGTGGTACATTTGATGTTTTGTATCGGTATTTTACTTTACCGAATTACTTTTTTTTTTAAATATTAATATTCACTGGCGCAATATTGAATAAGTGGCATTCTTATCCGATTTACAATAAAGTTCTAAGACAGATGATGACGATTTTAATTGATTTTCTTAAGATGATATACAAATTCTTTATTTTTTTTCATAATTTGACGTTCCAGTTCCCATCCGTGTATTATAGTGTAAAATCCGTACTTCATATGTCAAAGACGTCATTTACTTCGTCTAACGTGAAGTTAATCATTCATAAAGAGCTTACGTCGTAGAACAGCCCAAACAAATCATGACGTTGCCTATTAAATTTATTCTAATTTTACCATAGGTGTGTTTTCAAAATGTTTAAAAACTATTAATTTAGAATATGCAAGTAGCGAAAGCTATGCTTAGAGGTGAAACATCTAAATTATTTCTAAATTTTGTAATATATTGTGCACAGGTAATTGTAAAACGATGAAATATCAGCACGACATTTAATTATCATTGATAAATGCAAAGTTTCTTGTTGATACATACAGGCAAACTGTTTTTAACAAACTGTTTATTAATAAACCAGGCTGATAAATTAATACGCCAGATACACGTTTCGTCTGAATAAAGACCCATCAGTTACGCGCAGATCAAAATAGTTAAACAAGCCAAAACAAGTACAAAATTCCAAAACAATTGAGGACAAAACTTTCCCCAAAAAAAGTTGTGCCAAATTCGGCTAAGGTTATCTATGCCTGGGATGAAATAAAAAAACATAATTCGAAAAATTAATACTTTTTCAATCTGTAAGTTTGTTAAAATGACCATATAAATTTCATCACCAACAATTTAGTCTTCAAAGAATAAAGATAGCATGTATATGTCACATTATAGAATGTGCACACACCATGTCAATGTACAAGTCAGACGATTATTCGAATATCTGACGATCTACAATAAATAATTATTATCAAATAATTCCATTCCAAATATCGATGGTGTTTCTTTAAGCAATACTCAATACAGCAGCGTCATTATCAGTGCACTGAACAATGATAGTATGCAGCAAACATATACAGAACTCAATTAGAATACACGGAGGCTTTAAATCATTCCTAAAGTATAGATCACAAAAAATATTACTGCCTTTAAATGTTTTATTGTTTAGTTTGTCCTTTCCCCCTTGGTAATATGAGTGCGTATTTGTTATTACATGTACAAAAAAACCTATGGGAGTTAACGTGTATAAACGATCCAGCTGACCTGTAGATATCGGTGTGAGTGACATATCATTTTGTAACATAGTATCAATATAGGCTTTATATATAATTTAATTGAAAGCATCATCTTTCCTATTTCTTTCTTTGTCAAATATATGAACTATGTGTTTTTAAAAATGAAATATAGTAAATTTTCACATTTTTAATCTGGCTGGTACTATTATGTCCTCTCATAGAATCATGAGTTCCAAACAAGAATTTAAAAAATAATAACCAATAAACAACTACCATGCATAAAGAATAATTGCTAAATTTCTACATAGCATTGTGTCCTCTAACAATAATGACATAAACGGTTTTTAAATTAAAAAGTATATAGCGATCAAATAATCCTTTGATTTAAAGTTTTTGTAAAGTTGAAATCAATTGTCCGTATTGTCCGCTTATCTGTTTACCTGAAATATATCAAGATCAATAATAAAATACAACATTCATAATAGGATGAATAATTTGTATTGAAAATTGTAATATAGTTTGACATGTTATCTTTACTGATTGATATTGTGTCTATATAGAATTTCTTAATAACGGTATTGTAATTAGCAATATAGGCATTCATGTGCACCATTAGCATACACAAACCTTTTTTTAAACAACATATGGCTATCTTAATATGAAGATAATTACATTTTTTATTGACTTGATGTTATGTCAATCAAAAATGTGCCAGATAATGAAAATAACACTGATCAAATATTGTGCGTTTGACCGGCTATTTAAAGTAACACGCAACACCAACGGACTATAAAAACAAGGACGGCTAACAAAGAACAACAACGGACAGAATATGTAAGGTTGAGATTCAACAAAATTATCAAATCCACGATAGTTGAAAAAATTAATATATTAACATTTACAAACATAAATTATTTTCTACTAAATTGTAATAATAAGTTTTAAAAAGCTGTCACAATCACATTTATGTTTCCAATCTAAAAGGTATAAGAATACCTCCTCGATAATCTTGCGAGAGTAGTGTAAGAAATAGATAATCAGGAAAATATCAAACAGCAAAATAGTCACAATGACTTAATGTTCCTCAGTTCATCGTGCTTTAAGAAATGTCCTGTACCTTGTCAGGAATATGGCCATTGTTATATTATAGTTTGTTTCTATGTGTGTTACATTTTAAAGTTGTGACGTTTGTTTTCTCTTATATTTAAGTGTGAATTTACATTACTATAAGATGTATCACGGTACTTTTCTATCCAAAATTCATGTATTTGTGTTTTATGTTGTATTTGTTATTCTCATCGGATTTTGTCTGCTGCTAAGTCCGTTTCTGTGTGTTATATTTTAATGTTGTGTCGTTGTTCTTATCTTATATGTAATGCGTTTTCCCCAGTTTTAGTTTGTTACCCCGATTTTGTTTTTTGTCCATCGATTTACGAGTTTTGAACAGCGGTATACTACGGTTGCCTTTATTTGAAGATGTTGGACCTTAATTTTGTCTGTGAAAACAATGAATCTATTATCACAGTGATTACATGTATCATGTCTTTTGGATGGTTGTTTAGAGTGAACTGAATGACAATTTTTCAGATTTGAGGATTTCATTTTACATCCATACAAAAACCGAGTTAAAAGATCCCAGTCTTGCCTCATATTAATGTGTGATGTGATTGAGATGCATACGTTTGATTTCCTTTTTTACATGTGAAATTTGTTGCAGTCTTATACTACTTAGTTTTTTTTAATCTTGTGTAATCGAATTGAGTTATTCAACTTGAAACTAATCAAAACTTCTTATTTTTAAATAAGTCGGAGTTCCTTCAGACACTTTTTAAAAACAAGTATATAACAAATAATCCAGTTGAGATGGTACCCAACACCTCATTAAAATTAATTTGGCTCGTTTAATTTTCATAAAATTTTGATAAAGTATTTACTTTGACCCTTTGACAAAAATATAAAAATTTCAAAATATTTGAACCAACCAATTTATCAGAAAATTGCACTAGTTATATAGCAGTTTGACAAACACTAATTGTGATCATTTAAAAGCTTAATAGTCCCTTAACAACACAACGTAATTCAAACGTTTAGCTGATTTTACAGAGTTATATCCCTGTAGTGTTAGGTACCCCCTTAAATTGACATTCAGATATATTGATGATGTTCTGTTCATTACAATCCAAACTTGTAATTGGGTTTCATTAATATATCCTCCAGAACTAGGAATTAAAGAACTAACAAAATACCTCTACATCATTCTTAATACTTATATCTCGAATCAACATATGCGGTCTCAGTACCAGAATATATTAACTTTGAACTTATAAAATTTAATCTTGACAGCAATATTCCAACCTCAGCTGAATATTAAATACATGTATATATATATCCCAAATCATTCGGTAATCAAGAGCTTGCAGCTACGAGATAGACTTTTGAAAACTTCATAAAGTGTCAGAGCAGAACATTGTTGAACCAGGCTTATGCCAATGAATGTCTCACCATTTTTCTAAAGGAGTTCATCGAAAGATACCAAGACCTTATACATAGATATTCTGTATTAACTCCAACAAATGATCATGATGGTCTTGAAGTATAGTACTGACGTACATTGTTTTTCACCTTACTTGTTTGATAAAGTTTTCTTTTGAGTGATTTTATTTTGTATATGTCTTAACATTACTGTTTAGTCCATTGTTGATAAATGAACATGCGTTTGACGTGGTTCGGGTTTTATCCGCCTTTTGTGTAATTGCGCTATGAACTTTATTTATGTTTTTTTTTTTGCTGGTGTACTTTTTTTGTAGAGGGTCTACATGCTGTTTTGTTTTCATTTGTTGAGACACATTTTTTGTTAATTATTAAGCTCATAACCCTATGTTGACTGCTGTATCCAAATTGTTTAAATATTTACCTATTAAGTCTGTTTGTTTTGGTCACAAATTGTTGTAGATATAATGATTTTCTACAAGAAAAAGGTTGAGCTTGCTATAAAACCAGGGTTAATGCACCATTTACTACGTAACAAGATCAATGCAAATTGTTCACGTATACGTCTCGTTGTATTAAATTACAATAATGACATTAACGTGCTCTTGTTTGAATGGTATTGGGTCAATGGTTACTGTTGTTGAGTTGTGCCATTGGCAATTGTACTGCACCTGTTTAATCTTCATATATCAAAATCTTATTTGAAGTGTTTGTCAAGTTTAAATCTTTTGGCCAAATATCTATCATCTTAAATATACAATTGTTTAAACCCCATTACGTTATAATTGATGTTTGTATTACAGTATCAAGACACATGGATATTGTGTTTCTTTTCGTATGTTTATAGGGTCTTATTAAAAATTAAAATCTAACAACGTTATTGTCAATATCAGTATAACAATATTCAAATTTGGCTTCTATAATCTATTTTGAAATGAGACAGAAATTCATATGACGATTTTATTTATAAAATATTTTAATGAACTTAAAATTTTCGAATCAACAAAACACTATATAATGAAAATTTCACTTTAAAAATGATATGTATTCGTTGGCTTTATTATGTTGGTATCTTTATAGTGACACGCATAACCCGACACAAATATCAGATTGACGAAAGGCGACAACCTTTATATATTCAAGAGATAAACAAAACTCTCTCATTCTATATTGAAAGGCTGTCACGACCACATTTGATTAAGCAATAAATAGTTAGGTGAAAATTCGAATCCCTCCTTATCATAACGCATAATTTGAAATGTATATCATAGTAATCGATAACCATTGTTTTATAAAATAATGTAAGTGACTTTGTGCACATAAAATATTTTGGTAAGCTACCTGTCAAGTACCGCACGTACTCATAACTATTTCTAATTCTGTGTTATATACACTATTCTGTACGCCAATAATACTACATACCAGATTTTCAATGAATTTCGATGAGTAATGTTCGGCTATTTTTATAATATAAGAATAATGGCAGAAAACAGAGGCTCAAAATACCAGAAGGACATTCATACTCATAAATCAAAAAAACAACTTGACAACGACTAAAAAAGAAAACCCAAACAGACAAAAACATAGCACACAAAATATAACATTGACAATTTTTGGAGTTCGTGTTGTTTCTTAATTTTAATTTATAACTGTTGATGTTAATGTCCTTTGGTTTTGTGAGTCTTTGTTTACTCCTTGGTTTTGATTATTATTGTCTTAAATACTTAGCAATACGAACCCCACTAAAAACTAGGGGTTATCTAAGGGGCTCTGGAAATGTAAGCAGATCCTGCTCCACATATGCCACCCGTAGTGAAGCTCATATTAGCAAACCTGGTAAATAGTATATTCGGTAGGCCAAATTCAATTTTGAAATAATTTAAAAGTGTAAGTGTTGGGTTTTGCCATTTTTGTATGATATTTTTATTCGAGGAGCAATATTTAGGTACTATCTGAATAAACACAAATACACGAAAAACGTCATACCAAATAGTTTTGTTTTTACCCTTTCGATTGGATATATATATTAAAATTATCACCAATTGATGATTTTTTTCTCCATTAAAACTGTTAAAATGATATTATCTTTATAGTGGATAGTGTAGTTAAAGGGGAGTACTATCTTCTTTCAAATTTTCTTGTAAAATGCCGATTGGTTGTTTACAACAGTACACACAACGAAGACAATGTTTTTATTTGATATCGTTCAACTCTGAATGTTTACAAAAACACATACAAAGAAAAATGTGTAAAGTTAATACCATCGGAATGGTGTTGGTCTACAGGGATGTTAAGGACTGTTTAGATAGTTATAATGGAGTTAAGACATTTTTATGGTGAATACGTTTAAATAAAATTGATCAAACTAAACAGTTAAGCAAGCTTTTCATCAAACAAAACAAAATTATATTCAAAATCAAACATTCGAGCAAATAATGTTGTTATTATTGCATTATATATATTTTTTTTCAGGATAATGTTGCGGTCTATTTCAATGAATAACTTTATACATTTCCGAGAGCCTCAACGACTAGAATTTGAGGAAGGCGCTAACTATATTATTGGATGGAATTAGAGAAGTATATTCTTCAGACATGGATTTATCAGCTCCTTACAGTCCAAGCAAAGATTCTAAGAGACGAACTCCTCGACATTCAAGTTTTAGTCCAAAGAAAATGGATACAATCGACTATTAACAATGAATAATGAGTAAACGTTATGGGTCATATGCATAATCTAATTCTTGTTTAATTGTGTTGGTGTGAAAAAGTCTAAGGCAACAGTTCAAACTTTGAAACCATTGCTAACATTATTAGAATCTATTTTTCTTTTCCTTTCTATTTTTCTGTATTCATTAAAAACAACTTTGGTTAATTCATTCACTGAGGTCCTTTGTAAGTACTTAAATCTTTCTCACAACCTTGTCTGGCAAATGTGAATTAAGATTTATATAGATAGTCTAGTCAGTTCCAGTACATGTAGTTAATGTTGAAATATAAATATATGGGTTCTGCAATTAGATAACATGCACAAGACAAATATAGTTAACTAATACTTACGCCGATGCTTCGGTAATTTATTTTAGAAATTTTCATTTTCATTTGTATTTTTTTCAGTAATTTTTTTGTATTATCATATAAAGATATAGGAAGATGTGGTATGAGTGCCAATCAAATAACAATTTATAAAAGTAAACCATTATAGTTCAAGGTACGGCCTTCAAAACGGAGCCTTGGCTCACTCTGAGCAGCAAGCTATAAAGGGCCCCATAACATTATTAGTGTAAAACCAACGGTCTAATCTTTATAAAAACGAGAAACAAAAAACACGTATGAACTGCATAAACAAACGACAACTACTTTATATCAGATTCCTGACTTAGGACAGGTGCAAACATTTGCAGCGGGAACAAACTTTTTAATGGTACCGAACCTTCTCCCTTTTCTTAAACAATAGTATAAGATCACAACATAGAAAACACACTATTAAATATCAATTGGAAGGCTTTACTCACTAAAAATCAAATAAAAAAAAACTCATACCATTATACGAATGCTTAAGAGATTAAAAATTATTAAATGGATTTATCTTTTGTCTTTGATTTATCAGATGGAAAAGAATCTTACTGTTATTGCATTGTAAGCATCTGAATTTATTTGGCCTTTTTACCTTTATTTGTACTCCAGCATCACTGACGAGTCTTATGCTGATTAAATGCTCATCTGGCGTACAAAAATGTATTTCGAATATAAATGATGAGTTTAAGTACACATGTTTGTCATAGGTACAGTATATTCTAAACTTATAAATATGTATTTGTTTTAAATCACTTCGGATTTGATTTTGTTTACCTTCACTATTTTTTATACAATAATCATGTTAGTATCTAGTTTTGTAATCAGAATGTCTGAATTTAATAGAAAAGTAATTCCTGCAACATATAGTCACAAGTAAGGTTTTTTTATACATCATATTTAAAGAAAGTGTTTTATTTCATATATTCATCAAAAACAAGGCGACTGCGCCCGAATAAATATTCTTGGCCAGCTAGGATAAGGTTTCAACATAGATCCAGTTTTACAAAAGTTTATTTTAATATAATATGCATTATTGTTTTCTAATTGGTCTTCATTATTTAATATGTTGTGCAACAGGGACATCTCTGCTTTTTCTTTTAGATTGTATGTATAACAAAAATGAAAAATGTGTCAAAAACAGTAATCAGTGACAATAATTTAGTGCACATACAAATGTAATGGTCATTTTAAAGGAGCATCATAAAAAAATCAATATATGTTATTGATTTGGATATTTCCACTTATGGGCTGTGTAGCTCCAAAAAGGTCCCACGTTAAAATCAATACCGTGTACATTTTTTTTTTCTATAAGTAAGACATTCAGTTTAAGTAGTTTATTGTTAAAAAATGGTATATGTTGCTTACTTAAGGTGGTACCTAACACTACAGGGAGATAACTCTGTAAAATCAGCAACACGTTTTAATTATGTTGTGTTGTTAAGGTAATATTAACCTTTTCAATGATCAAAATAAGTGTTTGTCAAAGCCTATATAACCAATGTAATTTTTCTGATTAAACAGTTGGTTCATTTTTTTTGAAATTTTCATATTTTTGTCTTAAGGACAAAGTTAATACTTTGTCAAAATTTAAAGAAAATTAAACGAGCCAAATTAATTTTAGTTTAGGTGTTGGGTACCACCTTACTTGTCAAAATATTTTGAACATAATGTTGCGTTCCTTATCATGGTTATGACGTTCGTTTTTATAATTATGTTATTAGGTCATCTGCTACTATATGCATTATGATTTAGGTACCTATTGTCATTGTTTTCATTGTCGATAATAAGAAAAAGATTAATAACAACTTATTGCTACCATCTTCTTGCAGCCTGATCTGTTGATTAATTCATACTTTTTTTACTTTATTTACACGTATTAAAAAAACTTCTAAGTTTTACCTGAATTTTGCTATTGACTGATTTACCGCAGATAATTTACTTTTCATCCATTCATGTACATAATTATTATGGGCTAAATTAGACGGGCGAAAGATACAAGAGGGACAGTCAAACTCGTAGATCGAAAAGAAACTGACAACGTCATGGTTAAAAAAATAAAACGACAAACTGGCAAATAATAGTACACAAGTCACAACATGGAAAACTAAAGACCTAGCAACACGAACCCAACCAAACACTTGGGGTGATCTCAGGTGTTCCGGAAAAAGTAAGCAGATCCTGCTTTACATTTGGCACCCGTCGTCTTTCTTATGTTATTACAAACCCGGTGAATAGTCTCATTCGGTAGGTCACATTCGTGAACAGGAAACGGGATTATAGAAATGACATAAGGAACATATCCGGTATCATCGGTGAAACGGGTATTTGATAATGGCCAATCAACTCGCAATGGCGTTCGTAAAATTATACGAAGTGACGATTTCAACTTCGCTGTTTGGAACTCTTGGTTTATTAGCTTCCTTGTGAGCAGCTACTTATTTCAAGCATATCATAAGGAATACAAGCTAGGAAATATTGTATCAATTCGGAGATATATACTCAGTATGTAGCTGCTGCTCGAATATTGATATATAGAAATGTAAAGTTCACAATTGGGAAGCTTAAATCATCTCTTGTATCGTAAAGTTTTTTTTCAACCGACCCTAATTGTCAATTTCTAGATGTAAGTCAAGATATGAGGCAAACGTAATTGTATAGAGATTATCATCTATCTTTAATTCGATGGGATATATGCGTTCAACATAGTCAATTAATTTTGAATTATTTAATCAGAGAATATCATCTATGCGGAATGTAAAGTTAATGGATATTGCTTACTGTTTATCTTTCTTCCTAAGAAGTTCCTGTATGAAGTCAGCCTCATAAAAGTAATAAAGAAAGAAGTTGACAATAATATGCTCAACTTGTTCCCATGCAAATGCAATTAGTTTGTTACAAAAACACTTCCTCCAAACGTAACAAATATGTTGTCGATCAAGAAATCAAGCATCTTTTGTTTGAATCAAAAAGGTTCTCTACATAGTAGGAAGTATCCATCCCTAAGACAAGACATTTGAATCTACATTGGCCAACATTGTTCAGTGCATTCTAAAACTATACTACGAGGGTGTAACGTTTATTTAGTTTGCAATTGCATAATCTATCAATTAGGTAAACGCCTGTTCCAAGTCAGAAGCCTCTGGCCTTTGCTATTCTTGTATGATTTTAATTTTAATTTCTTGTGTATAATTCGGAGTTTAGTATGACGTCCATTATCACTGTACTATTATACATATTTTTTAAGGGGCCAGCTGAAGGACGCCTACGGGTGTTGGAGTTTCTCGCTATATTAAAGACCCATTGGTGGCCTTCGGCTGTTGTCAGCTCTATGGTAGGGTTGTTGTCGCTTTGACACATTCCCCATTTCTTTTCTCAATTTAATTTTATCATTTTTATAAATTTCCTGTTTACAAGACCTTGAATTTTTCGATAAACTAAGGATTTTCTTGTCCCAGGAATAGATTACCTTAGCCGTATTTGGCACAACTTTTAGGAATTTTGGATCCTCAATGCTCTTCCACTTTGTACTTGTTTGGCTCTATAACTATTTTGATATGAGTGTCACTGATGAGTCGTATGTAGACGAAACGTGCGTCTGGCGCACTAAATTATAATTCTGGTACTTTTGATAACTACTAACAACAATGCATATATTTCTGCGTCCTAAATGTTACCTTCAAGTTTGATTATGCCCATTTTTTTTCTGGATTTTAAGCTTCGCTTGTCTAAAAAGCCAGCCAAATGCAATTTCTAATTACTTGTAATCCGTCGTCTTTCGTCGTTGTCTGAATGAAACGAAACCAAACAGTGCAGAAATATTCCTTATGAGGTGCAGACCAAGTGTTGTTACTTCGAAGCTGATCTATCTTCCAAGATGGCTGCCAGTGGAGACTTTGTTTAAAAAAGGACCGTATGGACAACACATACAAATGTCAAATTTAGAGAACTACCTAATGAAACCAAACAAGGCATGAATGTATTTGGGTTTTGAACAAGTGTTGTTACATTGTAGCTTGTTTGTCATCCAAGTTGTCTGCCAGGATTGAGAGTAAGTTAAACATTGAACCTTATGGAAAATATATACATTTTTTTTTCTCCTAGAAAACTACTGAAACGAATAAAACCAACATGGCATGAATGTTCCTAATGGGATGCTGACCAATTGTTGTTACTTTGTAACCGAACCATCACTCTAGATGGCCGCAGGCAGGGAATTAGGTTAACATAAGACCCTAGGGGAAATACATACAAAAGTTTGTTATAGAAGAAGCATTTGTATGTATGAATAGAATTGAATGAAAGCAAACATGTCATAAATGTTCCTTATGAGGTGTTGTTGAAGTGTTGCTACTTTGTTAACGATTTACTGTTAATAATGGCCACCAGGAGAACATTAGTTTAACGTAGAACACTATGGAGACATATGTCATAAATGACTTTATGTAAAGAACCTTTATACCAAACATGGTACTTATGTTCCTTACGATGTGCTTACCACGTTTTGTAACTTTGTTACTGGTTTGTCATCCGTGATAACCATACACGGGAGACCTAGTTAGAGGAATTACAATGTTTAAATATCTATTAAGCCGCCAGAAGGGGGCATTGGTGTAGCATAGAAACCTATTTGAAAAACATTCAATTATAAAAGTGTCTGCTAAAGTTTATTAAAATGGATTAAAAGCTAAGGATTTTGTAGAAGGCCGTTATTTGATTTTTATTGCATTGCTACTGAGACGGAGATTTGTCTTGTTTGGTTGTTTGATTTTTTCTCCGATGAAGTAATCGTTTATTAGACATGTTAGATATGAAAACAACACTGATATCAAAATCAATACACTTCAAAATTGAATTATTTCAAATTAATACTTGAAAGGTATTATTAAAGCTTTAAGCAAATAGTTTTAAGCAGTTTTGAATAGATTAAGAAATTGAAATTATACCAAACTATGGAACGATAAGTTACATACATATTTAAAAAGTTAAATTATCAGAAGTTTTCGTGCAGTGTCAAGAAAAGAAACAAAAAAATACATAATTCAATATTTGCATTTGTTTAAATTTATATCTGCTATGCATATATAGTTTTACAAAAGGATAATACTGCAGACATGTAATTTGTACACATTCAAAATATGTCATAATCCTAGTAACCAACAATTAGAATTTTTGTTTGAAATATTCGATTTTTTCGTCATGGAAACTATTAAACACCAACAACAAAAAGTTCTTATAAAAAGAATATTTAAGGTTATGAATAGATCTTTGTTTCTAGTAAAAGAAATGTTCAAGATTAAAATGACTGTTTATTTCGTTTTCATCAAGTTACTCCTGTTGTTTGTTCATAGTGGTAAGTTTTTTTGTACAATTTTCAAATGTAACATATAGTCTACATGTTTTTCATCTTTCTTTAACACCAATTGGTAAATATTTTGTGCATTATGAGGATGCATATAAAGTATAAAATAAATTGGTTTTTTTCGACGAAGTTTAGGAAGGACCAAACATTATTGGCGCCAAGTGCCGTCTATTATCTCTTATGTGTAAAATTCAAAGCATTTCAAAGACTGATGAGTTATGCGTAAAAAGTTTGTGTGAAGTTAATATATCAAATACTGATAGGTTTTAATGCAAATCATTTAGTGCAAATGCTATGGTTGTAATAGTAAAATATGTCGGTATTTTTTCTTTGGGATATTTTTATCTTTTCACTTCAGACTGTCCCGATTTCAACAACCCATTTCTCAATGGTCTTCTGGGTTCAATTTGATCATGTAGTGGATAGGTTATTTCTATTTGTTTTTAATCAGATTTTTCATAAAAAAAAGACTAGATAAACTATATAACCTAATGATGTACAACACATATGAAGGCAAGAAATGTTGATTAATTTTATATGATACTGTCTGTATTAAAGATGCCTACTTACTTTCTTGTGAACACTTAATTGACAACTTCATCGTAAGTACCAATGTCTATGTATCAATAAAAATCATCCAGCATACAAGATATAATACTAATTTTCAATAAGACTCATTCATCAATTTCGCTAAAGTCAAATCAAATAAAAGAAAAAACATTTTTTTTAAGAATTAAAAACCAATTGTTTAGAGAACCATTGATGGTCTTTCTACCAGTATAGATATTTTTTTATATGAAAATATTCAAATTTGGTTTTGAATGTCAAATAACAGCTTATTGAACTTTGATTCCAAAAACATATGGTTTGTATACAAAAAGATATAAATAAGGGAGATATTTTTTTGACTTCCGGTTTAACACATGTTACTTCCGGTATTTTTTTATAAGTTACTTGACACTGATTCCAAAAATGTATGGTTCTATATACTTATACATTTATTAAGTACGAAATATAGCTTCTTCCGGTTTACAAAAGGTCACTTCCGGTTGACTTTTTCTAGATCACATTGCTTGCAACCTAATGCAAAAAGCCCCATATCTTTATCATGTTTACATATGAGGTAAAAGCAAAGGTCAAAATCTGGAACGTTAAATTTACCTTTGACCTTGAGCTCAATTTCAAGGTCATCCGCCAAGGACATCAAATCAAAAGACTCTAGGCCTCTACCTTATACTGTTAATGAGTTATATCACCATACAAATAAATAAATATAGATGTAAAAGGGGGAAAACTCGCCTCAAACGTCTACGTACATGTACCCTTTCAACTAAAATTTACGTGTTACGACATGTCGCAACTAACAATTGTGTGAAAACATTTTGTCGATATCTTATAAGATTTCTGAAAATAAGAAATAACGAGCCAAAATCAATATTTTGAACATGACCTCAAATAAAAAGACCCTAGGCCTCTATCACTTATGGTTTTCCAGTTTCAAAATTTCAAAAACAAAAGAAGAAATAACTCTCATATGGAATCTCTATACGGCTTTTGTAAAAATAAAACAGAACATCCTCAGGATAAATAAATTTGTCGATTTCTTATACGGTTGCGAAGCCTTAGAGATCACAAGAAAACAGTGTTCGGGGAGATAACTCTTATATGGGAAGCAGTGTCAGTTTCTAAAGCGTATAAACTGTTCGATATCCCATAACTCTTATATGGGAAGCAGTGTCAGTTTCTAAAGCGTATACACTGTTCGATATCCCATAACTCTTATATGGGAAGCAGTGTCAGTTTCTAAAGCGTATAAACTGTTCGATATCCCATTCCAAATATCTAAACGACATCTTGCGAAACAAAAAAACAGCGAAGGAAAAAAAATAGGCAGAAGAAAAGAAAAAATAATTAAAAACCAATTGTTCAGAGAAAAATTGAAGGTCTTTCCATTGAAAACAATGTGTTTTAATATGAAAGTTGTAAAATTAAGTTTAAAATGTCATTTCAATCGTCAACTGATAGGTTATCGTACGCTGATTCCAGAAATATATGGTTTCTATACAATATTTTTTTTAATAAGGGAGATAATTTGTTACTTCCGGTTTGAAAAATGTTACTTCCGATAATATTTGAATATTTAATTGACACTGATTCCAAAATGATCTGGTTCTATATACTTTTTTATTAATAAAGTACAAAAAAAAAGCTACTTCCGGCTTACACAAGGTCACTTCCGGTTGTTTTTTTCAAGGTTAAATGGTTTGATACCTTTTGCCAAAAGTCTCATGGCTATATCATGTATACATATGAGCTGAAAGCAAAGGTCAAAAACTAGAACGTCATATTAATCTATGACCTTGAGATCAATTTCAAGGTCATAAACCAAGGACCTCAAATCAAAAGACCATAGGTCTTAATAATATTTGGTTAATCAGTTATATCACCATACGCGTATTTTTAAATACAAGAGGGGAGAAAACTCACTTTTACGTTTAACGTACCCTTGCAATTAAAATTTATGTGTTACGACATGTCGAAACTAACAATTTATAAAAAATAATATGTCGATATCTTATACGGTTTCTGGAAATTAGTGGAAATAAGCCAAATTCAAAAATTAGAATATGACCTTGACCTTTGACCTTGACCTAATTTTTATATTTTTGGACCAAGGACCTCAAATCAAAAGATCCTTGGTCTCTAGCACTTATGGTTTACAAGATAGAAATGCATATCACTTATATCAAATGCATAAGGGGAAATAACTCTCATATGGAGCGTTCATATCACTTCGGTCAAAATAGGACAAATCATGCGAAGGATATAACGAGCAATTTTGTAAAATAAATTTGTCATAATATTTTACGGTTGCGAAGGAGTTGCGCTAACAAGGAAAACAGTGTTTGGGGAGATAACTCCTACAAAGAAAAGTATTCGTTTAAGCAGGGTAAATTTCAAAAGCGCATAAACTGTTCGATATCATATACCAAATATCTAAGCGACATATTGCGAAATAAATGTTTATCGCAAGAAGAAAATTAGGCGGAAGAAAAAAAAAAAAAAAAATAATCAGAAGAAAAACAATAGGTCTTTCCACAGAAAAGTGGAAAGACCTAATAATCAGAAGAAAACCATTAGGTCTTTCCACGGAAAAGTGGAAAGACCTTATAATAATCAGAACAAATCAAAAGGTCTTTCCACGGAAAGGTGGAAAGACTTAATAATAATAATCAGAACAAAACCTATAGGTCTTTCCACGTAAAGCAGGAAAGACCTAATAAAAAGAATAAAAGCAATGGGTCTTTCCACGGAAAAGTGGAAAGACCTAATAATTAAAAATTGAAAATGTCAATTAATTTATAATTCCAGGATATTGGGCAGATGAAATATGGATACAAACATTAAATATTGGAGATATCGATGCTTCTTCAACACCAGATATTTTTAATTACTTTACAAACCTGTCCGATTACCATTTATTTCCGTCACAAAACCAGATGTTGAGGTTTGAAGTTGAATCTTGTAATGATGCTTTTATACTCTTATCATCTGCAGTCAACCTACAGTCTCAAGACTTTTATGAAATTTGTATCGGTGGATCAGGTAACACAGAGACAATGTTTCGTCGGAAGAATGCCGGGACTGTTCACATGGTTTCTACACCTGACACTTTAAATTGCATTGAAAAACGAAAAATGATTATGAGATGGACATTCAACGGAGAAATAACCCTTCTTAAAGAAACTAATGTCGGAATAGAAGTAGTAATGAAATGGACGGATCCAAGTCCAATACCTATAAACGGTGTAGGAATCATGACTGCATGGGGAGCAGATGGACTTTGGACTATAGAAAATTCATGTAGGTTGACAAATTTTAACATATAATTGTATCCTCTATTCATCGATTTCGAGTTTGATATAAACCATCAGCGCCAAACCTTCATGTGTTTGTATTTTCTAACGTATATAGGTTAATCAACGTGTTTTGGTTCACATTGATCGGTTAAAAACAGCAGAATCAGCTGTACATATTGTTCAGTTACTTGAATAACTCGATCAAAAATGAAACATATATGTAGCTGTCTTCATTGACGGTTGTAAAACAATGCATTATGTATTTTGGTATGACTATACTAATCTCTATAGAAGGAATAAGGCTAGTTGGTGAAAGATTTAGGTTTATTTCATTACAAAAAAATGCAAACGACACTAATAGATTATATTCATTGTGTATGGTCAGAGGAAATCAATGCACTGATATTAAATATGTATTATTTTCTGTTTTAGCTTTCCTTTACGGAAGTTACTGTGGTGTTCCTACAACATATGGTAATATGATGTTACTTTCAACCTCAATTCAACGCAGTAAAATAATCTGCTTGTCCAAATGTTCTCTGAACAGTGCTTGTCTTGGAGTCAACTTTAATAAGGAAACAAATAAATGCGAGCTTGTGTCTGGTGGACAGACAATCCATAAGATCAATCGTCTTGATTGGTCATTCTATACAAGATGTTAAAACTAGTCTCTAATTGTTTTCAAACATTGGTAAACCTTGAGTTTTTGAGATTTTAACTTCTGAACAAGTGAAAGTTTTTACTGTAAATAACGAAATTATAGCGTACGTTTATTATTGTGTTTTTAAATGGAAAAACATTAAAGTTTATTTATTTCGACCTTTGTAACTAAGAAAATAAAATGCTATCATTTTGCAGAGCGTTTACTTTCGTTTATGTGACATTTATGCATTCGAATTGTTTGCGAAAATAAAATTAACAAAATGGAACCAACATTAATCGAACGTTTATGGTTTTGATTTATTTATGACCTTCTAAATATAGTACAGATACATTAGGTAAAAGATAAAAAAAAAAAAAAAAAAAAAAAAGAGGAAGCTTAAGAAGAAGACTATTTATGTTTATATATAAAGAAAAACACAACTGAGAACCGTATAATTAAACATAAAACACGGGCGAATTCAGACTTGTTTTAACCAGATATAATATTAATAAATAAGAAAGAAATATATGTATAACGCATACAAATGACATGCATTTAAATGAAATACATCCCACTTATGCTGTAAAAAATATAATGTTTAAAAATATTCAATATAATGATATGACGATGTGAAACGATTGCCATCTCTTCACCAGAGATTACTTGAAGAAGAAGTTAACACATTATAATCTAAACGTTTCGTGAATTTGCTAAAGTTATAATAATCTGAGAAGCTGAAAGTATATCAGTTAATTTAGTATGTTGTAATTAGGTTCGATCAGTTCCAAAATACGCACGTCTTCAAGTCCAAATTCCACTTTAGCATTTAATCGCAATAATAAATTGTTTATAAGAACAACCTGATAGAAATGATTTATTTTAAATATAGTATCGATGTTCAACCTAATTTTACAACAACTTTCAACTTTATTTAATCACTCAGACACAATCATACATGTAACAAGAGGAATACAATAATTACATATATACAAACAATACAAAACAATGGAGGGCATAACAGTAGAAAATAAACAAAAATACATTTTTCAACAAAATACGTACGAGTAAAGTATGAATAATCGATCCATTTGATCATTAAACATTTCACAACATTTCCAACCCAACAATTTATCTTAAATATGTACCATTTGTTCCAGTGTAAAGGGAGTTCTGTTTCAAAGTAATTAACTTTCAAAACACTAGTTTATATTGATAAGGAATTATTAAAGATGGCTTATTATTATAAAATGGGGGACACCAGGCAAATTTTTTCAAGGCATTCAAATGGATAAAACCAGAGGATTCCGAAAATCTGACAAACAATCCAAAACATGACAAGCCAGCTTCCTTAAAAACAAAAAAAATTCAGAACTGAATACTATGTAGTAAACTCTTTATACCTTTACTTTACAAGTATTTTTGTTAATTTGAATCTGTCGTTATTGAATTGTTTGTGTTCCATTCAGATATGTATCACAACTTATTTAGTGTGATGGCAAAGAAGATGTTTGTTTGTATTGTTCCCACATCGGTTTCAATATAATGGATATTGATGCGACTGTCATACAAGTAAGATGTTTATCGCTATAAAACCAGGTTTGATCCACCCTTTTCTAATAAGAAATTGCCTGTATCAAGTCAGAAATATGACAGTTGTTGTTATCACTTCGTTTGACGTGTTTTAACTTTTGATTTTGTAATTTTTTTTACGGACTTTCCGTTTAGAATTTTCCTCTGAGTTCAGTACTTTTATAATGTTACTTTCTTAACTAATGTGGATACCAAACAGACTCGTGAATGCTTGAGATGATAATAGGAATGAAAATAATTAAGATATCAATTTCAATCAAATTTTATAAAGCTTTGATTTTGACTGATTTATCTATGCTAAAAAAAAACAGTGGACAAAACAAAAGTAAAATATTATTGAAAATCACAATTGTAGAAAAAGTTTTCACCTAACTAAAACTAGTTACATGTATCACAACTGCGAAAAGTGAGCTCGAGATTTAAATATTTCCAAAAATTACAGGCTTTGCTGCAGAACGAATTCATTACAGTATGAAAAACCTTTTTTTAAATACAAATGAAGCGATAGTTATGTTAACATTTTATAAATGAATTACCCGTATATAATCGACGCATAAGTTCATAAAACATTTTACTGTATATTCAACACATCAACAAATTTTAGATATATATAATTTGTGCCAGTTTATTAGTTTATGTTTATTTTGGTGTTTAATCATGAAATTAGTTTTTTATAATTGATTTTGTTCAATATAAATCTCAGAATTTGAAAAATCTATGCATTTTAATGTCGAAATGAAACAAAAGTATAAGTTGATACAATCAATGCTTTCAATAGTATTTGTCAGCACTTGGCAATTGATTTGAAAATTATTTAAATTTTTTTGAACATATTGTAAATAATTATGCACTTTATAATATTTGCTCATGTAATACCTGATTTAAGCTAGAGTGTTCACAAGTAATAACTAAATGAATAAAATCCAACATTTTATTTATCTTCTTTATTATCATTAAAAGGTTTACAAATATTTAATTATTAAAAAAACCCACATCGAATCGGCTCAACAATTCTTATATTTTTAATTGAAAGTTTTCTACGTCATCGTTATCAATTATACATACCAAATATTCCGTATAAATACCTTTTTTAAGAGAGGAGATTTATAAGCCATACATTTGCTGTACAAATCATGACGAATAATATTGTTTATATGATAGTTATGATGTATCATGTTTATATAAATGGTGGTAAGTGATTTTCAATTTTCAGTGTTGTGTCAGAAATTATGTTTGGTATAGGCAAAATCAATAAGTGACTGTTTAAATTTTTTTTTTAAATATTAAGGCCTTTCTACCTTAGGAAGATATTAACATGATTGAGTGGGTTTATTTGACATACATTGTGTTTTGTGCTCTCCGGCTTCGTACTTTATTCGGCTTCTTCTTTTTAATCGAGCGTCACTGGTGAGTCTTTTGAGCTTCTGATTTTGTCATCTGATTAGTGACTTTCTGTTTTGAATTTTTGCCGGAATGCTGTATTTTTGTGAATTTACTCTTTTTTGTAGATGACACGTGTGTCTTTGATCATATCTGATCCTATCATTATTGATAAGTTTTTTGACAGGTATCGGATGAAAATAATTAATTATTTATAGTAATATAATAAATATTTTTTTTATTCATATAACTATCATATTTTAATTTCATTTATTGACAAGTATTTCATGCAAATTATGGACACGTCGATCTGCCTAAAATTTGCATTTTCGAATGTTCTTGCTGTACGTATAAATATATATTTAATGTGATACTCCGCAGATCCTATCGCACTCATTCGTTAACAAAAAAGATTTTTACTTCTACATTTTGAGAACAAAAGTTAAAGAAATTACTTTTCAAACCATTTTAGCGAATTTGATGATACTTAATTAAGAATTAAATTTGAGATAATGTGTTATGCATCTGATGAACCTTACGAAGTATTTCGACTACACAAATAAATTCGGGATCATAGATGGCTATATGTTGCTATCATAGATTGGTAAAAATCGTTGTCATGATTTGTTTGATTGCGGGTGACATTTGTGATAAGGATATAGGGAAGCCTTGATTTTTTTTTTCAATTTGTTTCCATGATCATTCATGATATGGCGTATTTACTTAAAAATTAAGCAATATTTTTTAAAGAGGGTTAACAGATTCCAGGGGTACAGTCAAAGCCAAGGCTAGGAAAATAAAATACAAACAGACAAATTAAATAATAAAACAAAAAACACAACATAGAATAGAAAACTAACACGAACCCCAC